>BQNB010000677.1:0-93476 GCA_026074375.1 Tanacetum coccineum | reverse complement strand
CTTTCGAGCTAGACTTTTGTCTTGTAACTTCGAGTGACCGAAGCTTCTTTGTTTGGGTCCATTTATGTGATCCTAACATTGCACCATTTCTTTGATCTTGGGTTTTCTTAACCTATATAAACCCATCTCAATTGCATACTTTCTTTACCTAATATCTCTTAATCGCTCTCATTTAACAACCCTAATCTTTCCATCACCGACAACCATTAATTCATCGACTATGGCAACTCTTAAATCCTGTCCTAAGCACAACATGGTCGCCTACTTAGAAAAGACTGACGGGAATGCTGAATTTCATGAGATCATAGACTTCCTCACACGCAGCTCAATTTACTATGCTCTCATTGTAAGTCCTGTTATCTCTACTACGTTTGTTGAACAGTTTTGAATGACTGCTAAATCCAAAACAATCAACAATGTTAGGTATATTACTGCCACAGTTGCTGGCAAGCCTGCGACTATCTCAGAGGCATCAATAAGAAGTGATCTTCTTTTTGATGATGCTGATGGGATAGATACTTTAAACAAACATGCTATATTTGATACTATTTAGCTAATAGGGTATTGGGGGGAGGGGGAAACTAACAATCTTAACATTTAATAAAGCCCTGTTTTCACCTTAATGGAAATTTCTTTTTCATACCATGAATCACTGCATAAGTTCTAAAAGCACTTCTTGGGATCAAATTCCTACTAATATTGCCACAGCAGTGATTTGTTTAGCAACTAATCAAAAATACAATTTTTCAAAATTAATTTTTGATGGTATGATGAGACACTTGGATGCAAAGAAAAAGTTTATAATGTATCCAATATTTATTTCGGTCTTTTTGGCTACAGAGTTAAAGAATGTGCCTGTTCCTTTAGATCACTTCCCTATTAATGCCCTGACTAGTAAGGTTTTGTCATTTATGGTTAAAAAGGGTAAAAAAATTTCAGGGAATGTCACACCATTATTTGACTCTATGTTGGTTCAACCAACAGAGGATGAGGGTGAAGCTTCAGAAATACCATCTGAATCCCAACCAATACCCTCTCCTCCTCACCCAAGTGAAGACCAACTTGAGTCACAGCCTGACCCATCTCCCAGACCTTCTCCTTCAATCCTTATTCCTTATTCCAATCTAGAGGGTTCTAGTGGAAATCATGGAGATCAGTCATCCAGTGATAGATCCCTATCAGGGAATGAGGATGGCCTCACACTCCAAAGTGTATATGATCTTTGTGTTTCTTTGTGTAAACAGGTCACAATTCAAGCTAAAGAAATTAAAGATTTGAAGGCACAGATCAAGAAGCTTAAGAAGAAGGCCAGACCTGTGATCACACACCATAAAGCTTGGATGAAGAGTGTTTCCATGAAGACAAGATTGGCAGGAAAGAAATCTATGCAGAAAAAGTGGATGCAGAAGGAGTCTGTATCCAAACAGGGGAGGAAAACTGCCAAATCTAAACCAACTGCACACAAGGATCAAGCTTTTGATGATCTTGATGATTTTGATGCAATGGATTACATGGAGACTGAGGATGCTCACAATGAAAAGGGAGTAAGTACTGAAGATCAAGTTAGTACCGCCAAGCCAGATGAAGGTACTGACAAGCCAAAAGTTAGTACCGACAAGATTGATGAAGGTACTGCTGAGCTTAAAAATGAAAATTCAGATGAAAATGCTACTCCAACAGTTTTTGGAGATGATGAAACCATTGCTGAGTTTCTGGTATCCATGAGCCAAAATAAGGCTAAGCAAAAAGGAGTTGAGATTAAAGATGTTGAAGACTCTGATAGACCAAGGCCTACATCAACAAGATCATTGTTAACATTGAAGCCTCTTCCTAAAATTGATCCTAAAGATAAAGGCAAGAAAGTTCTTGAGGAAGAAGCTGAGTCAGATGCTGAATCAGAAGGGGTTAATGAAGCTGAAAGAAAGTTTGCTCAGCTTGCTAATGATGAAGAGATAGCCAGAAAGGTTCAAGAGGAATGGGAAACAGAAGAGGAAAAGAAAAAGTTGGCTGAAGAGGAAGCTACTAAGGTTGCACTTATAAGGGATTATGATGATATCCAGGCTAGAATTGAAGCTGATAGCATTCTAGCTGCAAGGCTTCAAGAAGAAGAGAGAGAAAAGTTCACTATTGAAGAGAGAGCCAAATTACTTCATGATACTATTGCTGCTCAAAGGAGATTTCTTGCACAACAAAGAGCAGCTGAAATCAGAAGTAGACCACCTACAAGAACTCAGCTAAGAAACCAAATGATGACATATTTGAAGCATGTTGGAGGAAAGAAGCATTCTGATCTGAAGACCAAGAATTTTGAAGAAATACAAGTTTTGTATGAAAAGGTAAAAAGGTCTGATGAAAACTTTATTGCTATTGGTTCTGCTGAGGATGAGAGGCTAATAAAAGATGTGAACAAGAAAGCTACTGGTACAAAGAAGGATGACAGTATTAAAAAGGAAAGTAAAGAAGAAGAAAGTACCAGAAAGAGAAAACTTGGCACTAGGAAAAAGATGAAGTCAAGGAAAAGAAGATTCAGACAAGATACTTCTCAGGATGATCAAACTGATAGTGAGAAAGAGAATGATGAGCTGAGATTATGTTTAACAATAGCTCCAGATGAGGACAAGGAGGTGGATTATGAAATACTTGACAAGAAGTATCCTATCATAGAATGGAAAATCTTGGAACTAAACCATAGTTTGGTGAAACTAAAAGATTAGAAGAGATTAATCTAAATGTGGTATTTAGAGGCAATGGACAGAGGAGATACTTTAGTACCCTGATGAGAGTACTTCAATATTTGATAGAGAAGATAAAAATTTTTAATATATCAAACTTGTGATGGACAGATACCAAATGAATACCTGAAGTTTAGACAGAGGTACTTGGGGAGATTTGATGATTAATGTTCAATCCAAGCGATGAGAGGATTTTGGCACTTACAGCAGGATGAATGTAGTAAGTTGGAAGCTACATGGTTTCTTCAGGTACAAACTTTAATGAATTGAGGCAGATAGTCCCATTCATAATTCTTGAGTAGATAAAAAGTATCCTTTAAGAAGGAAAAACTGTTGCAAATTCCGAATTAAAGTAGGAATCTGAAGAAAGACAGTACTATGGCATTGGAGTTAATTAGATTGTCAAAAACTAATTGCAATAAGTTGGAACCTTGAAGACTCTGATGGAAATAGAGGAGGCTCTTTAGGAGTGTTGGTTTCAAAACCACAAACAAATGGTCATCATTCACCTGACTAATAGACCAATGAACTGGCTAGTCCATAAGCAAATGGCTTGTGGTAAAGACTTATCAAATCCGTTTATGGTTGACAATTTACCAAAGATTGTATGGCTCTCAACTCACCTTGCTTCACAGTAAAGAGTTGGCTAGTCTAGGATCAAATAGTTCCTAGTAAAGACAAATCAAATCTGTTGATAGCTGATAGTTTGCTAAAAACTATATGGTTATCAATGCACCATGTTATGGCAATGAAGCATTGACTAGTCCAAAAGCAAACGGCTTTTGGTAAAGACAAATCAAATCCGTTGATAGTTGATAGTTTACTCAAAACTATAAGGTTCTCAATTCACCTTGTTGTACATGAAGAATTGACTATCCCAGAGGCAAACGGCTTACTGGTAAAAAGAATATCAAATCCGTTAATGGCTGTTAGTTTGCCAAAAACTACAAAGCCAACTTAGTTGGATGTTACTATGTTGCTAAGAAGACATGTTGCTGATAAAGAAGGATAGTTGAAGATGTCAAAATTATCAAAGATCAGATCCAGATTTGACAGAGTGTTTGGATACATCCTCTAAGAGTTCAAGAAGAGTAAACTGAAGAAACATAAAGTTAAACAAGTTGAACAATCATGTTTAAGGGAGGATTGTTGGGAATTATAGTTTTCCTAACTTAGTACCGTTAGCTATAAAGATTCGTACCACGACATTATAGTTTGTACCGTTAGTATTAGTTAGTATTAGTTTGTACCGCCAGTACAAAATAGTTAGTACCGTTTAAGAGATATGCTTGAGATATTATAGGAAAAGATATGAATTATCTTTTACGCGTTTTGTAAGTCTGTTAGGGTTTATCCTTGGTGTATAAAAGGAACCCTACAGCATTAGAAAAGACATCTCTCTCACCAAAAAGTAATCTCATAGTTAGTAATCTGTAATCGTTTTGAGTCAGATTAAAATCAGCAAAAGTTAGTTATCTAATATTACATTGAGTTCTTTTAGCATTATAAGTTAGTTTCCGCATAACTTATAGTGTTCATAGTCATTGTTTATCCTGTAGTTTGTGTGGATCTATCCATATTGGCTACAACCTTTAACAGGGTAGAAAGATCTATATTGTATTGGGATCTACACAAGTCAAAAGTATTAAAGTGACAAAAATACGGAACATAACTCATAAAAAACAATGTTATAATAATCAAAATGTCATTAAAAGTACAAAACATGTGAGCAAGAGATCAGTCGGGGTACCCAATAGTGATACCCAATAGCCATCTAAAAATAATATTTGTTTGTTGTCCACCTTGGTGTGTAGTTAGGGAATATCTAAGGCTGCCTCCAATAAGGTTGTCGACCGAATCGGTCGTGTCGGTCGAGAGTCGGTCGCCACTATTGCAACGTGGTCGTCGAATTCGGTCTACTTTTGGTTTTGATCGCAGGGACGATCGATTACGTAACACACAAATACTACCACTTTCATTTAAAAATACAACCGTTTAATTATTAAAAAAAAGTTTTTAAACTTTTTAAATTTAACCATTTTAAACTCTATAAATACCCCATTTATATCATCATTTTACATACACATTCAAACCACTTCTATCTTTATACTTCTCATTTCTATTTACAATGTCTAACGTTCGTCTTCCACTTCAAACCGTCGTGGAAAGGCCAAGACGGCACAACCATGGACAATAGCGGAAGTGATCACGTTGTGTACAACTTCGTGCAACGTAACGGACAACTACGTCACACGAGACGCCATGAAACGAGGGTTTTGGTCAGAGGTTTTTGCTTACTTTGAGAAAGAAATAGGTGTGACTATTCCAGGGATGCCATCGTCACCAAATGGAAACATTTGATTCGTCTTAAAATTACTGTGTTTAGTGTCGTTTAGGATAGTGCCCAACGGATGAACGAGAGCGGGTCTTCTAACCTCGCTTTGTTTCAAAAAGATTTAGTGGAATTTGAAACGCAGTACGAACATCCCTTTATAATAGAGGCGTGTTGGAGAATTTTGAAAAATCATCCTGCTTGGACAAAAATTGAGATGCCTCCATTTAACCAGCGACCTAATAATGAAGTTTAGTTTAAGTTTCTAATTTTTATTGTAATGTTTTTTAAAATGTATTTGAATAACTATGTATTGTTTTTATTATTAATGAATTTTAATTTTGTTGTTAATTAAAAAAAAATATGATGGTCGCCTTACTGTGGCTAAAAGGTCGTCTGTAAGTCGTCAGAGAGAGAAAACATGACAAAAAAAAATATAAGTCGTCCAGCCGTGTGTCGAGAGTTGTAGCAACATGAAAAATTAATACGGCTAATTATGGCCACATTTGTAATCGTTTGGAGAGAAAAGTTGTGAAAGCTTAGTAGAGGCTACTATCCTTAAAGTTACATATATACTACATATGAAAGAAACATCCCAAACAGTTTACATACAAAGTGAAACTTGCGCGGTTACTGCGACTTGAAATTACAAACATCGAATATCAATGACTTTTCTGCCATCTCCAGTAAATTTCAAGCCTCAAAGAAACATGGCAGTAGTTGCTTAACGATCCTCCTTGAGCGAAATGATGAACCCTAAAAAAATTTACATAAATATATACATAACTAATTTCTATAATGTAGGTGTGTTGTAACAGCAAACATTTCATTATAGCAGCAAACATTTCTATAATGTACATGGTTGCTTTGATAACTAATTTCTATAATGTTTAGTTTACAAAATTGCTACTATATAAAAAAACTAAGAGCCCCAAACACGTAGCCTAGTAGCAGGGACTTGAAATTGTTTGAGAGAATCCCAACGCTAGGACAGTCCTTAAGCGTGTGGCATATTATAAATTTCCATAAGATGGTCACTTTTCCCAAGATGCTAAAAACTGCCGACCAAAAAATAAATCTGAATGTATCAATCCTAAAGCGGCCACTGCTGGAAGCGCACACATTGCAAAGCTACAAAATGAAGCAAAATTTGGTCAAACACAGAGGGCATGTTTCTAAATAGTCAGCATATTCGTATCACACTTTTCACTCTTTTTAACCAATCATAGGAGCCATGAGGTAAATTATATTGCTATTATAAGTAAAGGAAATTATATTGCTATCATAGGCCTATCTATGTTTGATCTCAAGACCAGTTGAAGCATTTACCGAGGTATTTGCCTGGCATTGGTCACAAAAATTGATCTCAAGACCAGTTGAAGCATTTACCGAGGTATTTGCCTGGCATTGGTTACAAAAACCTCAAAATACTTTTTCACTTGTTGCTTTATGTGTGTGACCATCCGACAACTAACTACGAAGATGGTTTGATAGAAAGGTTCAGATTATCATTCATCCAAAGTTAGGCGTTAACGTATTAGTATATCCTTTTTTAGTCTGAGCTGGAGTCTGCATATAACCAAAAAGTTGAATGTATCATGTTTATATGAAGTTAGTATTTTCCGTTATTGGGAAGGATTGATTGCCTAAATAAAAAAAAGGAAATACCAAACATTGATTTTTAAAGCTCGCAAATTATTTATATTTTACTCAAATCATTTTGGTAATTATCTGTTAAATTTTGTTGCATATTATTAAATGTGATGTCTTAGAACCATAATGTTAACAAACTGAGATACTCAAACGTAACATAATTAATTGTGAATTTTTTCTTAAATAACTTCTAAACGAAAGCGACACCAAAAGAATTTGTAAACGACACATCTCAAGTGTTTCTGGTTCACCAAACAAACCCACTGAGAAATGGGAAGTTTCTCACATGTCAAGTTTCCTATACACACCTCTTTTATTCAGACTTTCTAACGCTCAAGGCTTTGCTATACACCTAAAGGAATGATAGGATAGACTATTGTGTAAGTAAAATTATTTGGTGTTTAAATATGACATACATCTAATACAAAACTATGAGATCACCATTTCCATTTGAATCTCTAAAACAATATATCTTGTCAGATTCATTATATAAGTATACAGATGTACGAGTAGTATTAAATCAATAAAAATCATAAAAAGTAAAGACATTACTTGTTTGCCTAAGCTAGTGTGATCATCGTGAGCTGCTTTAGCTTGAGGACCTAATAAGGTGCTAGTTGCGGAAGAGCGCCATCATTACCTATATATCACAAAGACAAAAGAGAAAAAGAATCGACATTAGAGAAAATTGGAACTATATTATCAGTTATATATAACGGGCTAAAGAAAATAGCGTTTGGAAGTTGTTTATGCCATTTGAAATTAAAAATTAGATAATCTGATATTTTAGTTGTTAGGTAAGCTCAGCCAAACACCCTTTAAGTTCTATGGTAAGTGTAACATTTCTCATTTTCATGTCATTATACGACTCCGGTAATGATCACTATCTATTTTAGTCCGATACGCGTTTACTTTTAATATTTACTGTTAGGATAAATCGCGTAGACTAAAAATAATCAATGAATGTAAATGGTCATCAAACAAATTAAGGTTTACATCAACCGAGTAAGAAATAATTATTAAGAAGATAATTATGTACCTTGCGTATTTTATTTCTATTTGTCACGTAAAAAGGGTTACGTTTCGCGCTAAAATACATTTGGACACACCCCGAAAATACTTAGACTTACCTAGACTTAAACCAATACTCACTTTTAACCCGTAAACACCAAATTTGTATAATTATTTTGCGCAAGTCAAAAGGCCGAATAAAAATTTGTTTATCACCATAAACAAATCATCCCATGTGGATTTCTAGCTAACAAAAATCAAACTAAGGATCCTTAAAGTACTAGTACTAATCCTAGGTAATTAATATGTGTCCTAATGGTCTCCTAAAGGGCTAATACACAATGGACAATGACTTGCTTGATTTCCTTGCCTTGGCTAACCGCGGCATATGCTTGTATATGCACAAATCTTTGAGATTTTCCTAATCTAACAAAATCTTGTACATCATGCAAGTCATTAAGAATGGTACTTGTGTAGTTTAGCCTAAAACCATGAGTGAGTAACTAGAAACACCAAAAACCACTTCCTATGGCACGGTTTGGTTTTGTTTAGGATTAAAAGATGTAACTAAGCTTATTGCCTATAAATACACACTCACAACTACACTTAATACATTTCTAAACTCTCAAAACTCTCTCACTAAGATAACCTTCTTCTTTTCTCCTTATCTTATTCGGCTTACATCAAACCGAATCCATACACGACCCACATTTCATTCTAAAGACACAAAGTGCACTTAAGTTAGCATGCAAGGCTGTCAAGAAGTGTACGCGAGCTAGGGGTCGGGTATACCAAGATTCGAAGCTTAGGATTATACATGTTTGGGTGTATGCGAGTCGGGTTTACGTCTAAACTTACCATCAAGGAGACTAGGACTCTTGTAAGTCACTACACCACTCGTATTATTTTTGTCACTTTGTTTACTAGTTATAATGTCGCGTTAACATGTAAAGGTTACGCCGAGCGAGAACTTAGACGAAGTAACTACAAGCTTACATGTTTCACGCATAAATTATGGGTACAAGCAACCTTGTGTATGAGGGAACCTATACGTGAACACTAAGACGTACCAACGAATTTCACGAAAGTTATGCGTAAACTTTTATTGTAAACGAGACGTAGTGGTGTGGAAACATATATACGACATTAATGAACGTTTGCATGTTATGGATCGTGATTAGGAAATGCTAGACACCTTGTTTTGGTACTAGGCGATTTACCGAAACCATATGAGACACTAATAAACCATTCGGACCCTTACTAGACTTCGCGACCCATCTTCGTGAGCCCACAAAACCCATAAGCCACAAATAAGCTAGGACGGCTTATTTATGGGCTTAAGCGGCTTATAAGATTTATTTTAAGCCATAATAAGCTCGTTAGAGCTTATTTATAAGCTATGGCGGCTTATATGGTTTATTTTGACATAATTAAACATATTGCCACTTGGTGGGATTTAATTGGAGTAAAAATGCAATTTTTACAAAGCCGGAGTAACTAATATACTACCAGTAGGAATGACTATAACTACCAGGAGTAACTAATATACTACCAGTAGGAATGACTATAACTACCAGGAGTAACTAATATACTACCAGTAGGAATGACTATAACTACCAGGAGTAACTAATATACTACCAGTAGCAATGACTATAACTACCAGGAGTAACGATGAATACATTATTTCTAACACGTATGCACCATCACACAAGTGATAACAGTATATATAAACTAGCAATTTATTGTAGTTTATACATTGAGTCTTTAGCCTAAATTTGTAGACTAAGACTGGCCGTATTTACTTAGGTATTTGACGGTGTGATTCATACTTGGATATCTATTATCAATTTCCAGAGGACTATTTACTGAGGTGAGTTCATAGCCCCATGTTTTACAATTATTTAAATGATTTACATCCTTGGGGTGAGAACATGCTTTGTTTTACAAATTGGACGCAAGTGTACATTTTATACAACGATTACATGTTTGCCTAAGTAGCGATAACCCATTGAGCCCGTTATCATGAACTGTTAGTTGCATAGTTGTAGTTGGGAACTGCATTGTGTGAGCGCGAATGTTATTGATAGATCTATTCGGGATTGACAATCCCCGTTCGGGTGACTAGCTATCACCGGGAACGAACGTTATAGCATGTCGAATTTGGGATGTTTCGGGTTAGAACATCATCCAGGGGCAATTACTGGCAATTTATTTGCATTCATACATGTCAAGCTTCGGTGTCATGAGCTTAGGAAACGTAATCACTTTTTATGATGTTTGCATGTGTTGCTAACTCATACACTTGGAAATCTTGCGGTCCTACTATTGATTTACATAAACCTATGAATTCACCAACGTTATGTTGACGTTTTAAGCATGTTTTTCAGATCAATAAGGCACGAGGTGCGATGATACATTGGAAGTCAATAATTGAAGAGTCAACACTTAAGATTTGGGGTCTTATTACATTTTGGGGACAATTGTTATAAACCGGAATCTTTATTTATATTGTTGAACATTTTGAAGCCATGGGCTTATGTAACAAACAAGTATTTTGTTAATCCAATGTATCTTTTTCAAACGACACGTTTAGTGGTCGTTCTCATATCTTGTGCTATTGATCCATAAATGTAACGCCCTCGGATATTCAACATTCCGCTGCGTACACCACCCCCTCCCACTACTCAGATATGAGGGTGGTTACAGATTGGTACCAAGCCAAGATATAGGAACCAGGTCAAAATTTTTTTCTGGACTATAACCATATTCAAAACTGCTTTTCCAAATGGGATTCAAGGGACATACATGCATACTTGTTTTACGTCAGCGCATATATGCTTACATGACATGCATTGATTAAGCATTAGTAGGGTACTAAGTGCTTACCTAATTGATATACGTGTATATAAATGATATTACGTATATTACTATAAGGGCTTTATTATTAAAGCCTTACAGACATATCATATCGATTTTTCTTATAAGTAATATTTATATAAGTTATTTTGCTTTTTGCAGTAACCATGTCTTCTGCGACATCTGCTGTTACCCACACTTCTGTCTACACCGACTCTAAGCCTGGCAGAGCTTTCTGGGGAGCCGATGATGAGGAGGTATTGGAGGGAGGCATTCCATGGGTCATCGTACTAGGATACGACGGACTCCCGCTACAGCCAGTAGCCCCACTGTCACCAGATTACGTACCAGGCCCAGAGAATCCACAGACACCGCCAGTTCCTCAGGACGAGGATGAGCGTGAGCCTATGTTCGTACAGGCACATGATCCTGACTATGTGCCAGAGCCTATATACCCTGAGTATATACCATTGGAGGATGAGCATGAGTTTCCGGCTGAGGAGCAGCCATTACCTCCTATTGATTCACCTACTGCTGAGTCACCCGGATATGTTACCGAGTCGGATCCCGAAGAGGGTCCAGAGGAGTACGAGGATGATAAGACAGAGGATGGTCCGGTTGACTATCATATGGACGGGGAGATTAATGGAGATGAAAGATGACGGGCGACTCATCTAAGTATGACGATATGGTGATGATGGGATGAGGAGGATGAGTGACGAGGAGGAGGAGCACTTCAGCTCCGGCGACTCTGTCTAATGTTGTGCCTGTGAGACCTGTTTTCCCACCTGAAGGAACAGAGCCTGTTATACCACCACCCTCCACTGACATTACTATTGGGGTTAGGATTACCATCCGACCCCAGACTTCCATATCCCTTCCACCAGAGGCAGAGGTTGAGAGACTTCTGACCATAACTACTCTATCACCATCACCACCTATCTCACTATCACCACCCTCTGCAGGGGAGCGCCTTCCTAGGTGCACGGCCCCACCTGCACATTCACCACCACTACCACCATCTCTATACATACCACCACCTGTTGACCGTAGGGATGATATCCCCGAGTCTGAGCAACCTCCCCGCAAGAGGTTGCATTTGTCCACTCTAGGCTCCAGATATGAGATCGGAGAAAGTTCTACTGCTAGACCTACCAGAGGTCGAGGGATAGATTATGGGTTTGTTAGCACGGTAGATGCTGAAGAGAGGCGACAGGGGATTAGAGATGTTGGGTACGGGATTAGGGATACTTGGGTAGATCCGGCAGAGGCAGTTCCAGAGATAGCACCTATGACCGTGGGAGAGGTCAACACTAGGGTCATAGAGCTTGCTGAGCTCCATGAGCGTGATACACAGGACTTGTATGCTTTACTAGAGGATGCCCAGGATAGTAGGTCTCGTATATCACAGCGAGTCGATAGAGACTCGCAGCGGGTCGATTTACTTATGGGGGATAGGATGACTCTCTAGGAGACAGTATGGATGGTGGAGGAGGAGGCCTATGCTTCCCGAGAGGCTTGGGCTCACTCGATAGGATTGAGTCAGGTGACTCATCAGGAGCTTCAGACCCATCGTGATCATGTGTATGCACATGAGACCTATCTCCAGGCACACCAGACACAACTACAGCTGCAGAGTACTCTCATTCAGACACAGCATCAGGTACACGAGACTCGCTTTCAGATGCAGCAGGCTGAGTTAGCAGCGCTTCGAGAGACTGATCGTAGGCGTCAGGACCAGATGGTAGAGACTCTCCGAGTCATCAGAGATATGAGGCGAGAGATGAGCGACATGCAGGCTGAGTTGTTAGCACTGCGAGAGCAGCAGAGGAGAGCTAGACAGCCAGGACCAGAGGCTAGGATTCCAGATCACCAGGATGCTTCGGGGGATGCCGACAGTCACATTTAGTGATCTATGTTATTGTATCTTGCTAGGTCATTGTACAGGCATGTTAAGTATTAGGGGTTTTCCCCGCTAGCATAGCCTTAGATCTTTTGTATTATATTATGTGTACTCCGAGCTTATTGAACCTTAATGAAATTAATGGACTCAAAAGGAAATAACCTAAAAGCCTAGGAGGACTATCGGGTCTCGTTTAGGCCCAATAGGCCCAACAGTAGGCTTATTGGCTTATCGAATAAGCTGAATAAGCAAACTGACCTTCTATGTGCTTAACGGACCTTTAGAACACTTAATGGGCCTTGATGGGCCTGATAAGGCCCATTAAGCCATAATAAGCTCGTTAGAGCTTATTTATAAGCTATGGCGGCTTATATGGTTTATTTTGACATAATTAAACATATTGCCACTTGGTGGGATTTAATTGGAGTAAAAATGAAATTTTTATAAAGCCGGAGTAACTAATATACTACCAGTAGAAATGACTATAACTACCAGGAGTAACTAATATACTACCAGTAGGAATGACTATAACTACCAGGAGTAACTAATATACTACCAGTAGGAATGACTATAACTACCAGGAGTAACTAATATACTACCAGTAGGAATGACTATAACTACCAGGAGTAACTAATATACTACCAGTAGGAATGACTATAACTACAAGGAGTAACTAATATACTACCAGTAGCAATGACTATAACTACCAGGAGTAACTAATATACTACCTGTAGGAACGACTATAACTACCAGGAGTAACTAATATACTACCAGTAGCAATGACTATAACTACCAAGAGTAACGATGAATACATTATTTTCTAACACGTATGCACCATCACACAAGTGTTAACAGTATATATAAACTAGCAATTTATTATAGTTTATACATTGAGTCTTTAGCCTAAATTTGTAGACTAAGACTTGCCGTATTAAATTATGTATTGGGACGGTGTGATCATACTGGATATCTATATTAATTTTCCAGAGGACTATTTACTGAGGTGAGTTCATAGCCCCATGTTTTACAATTATTTAAATGATTTACATCCTTGGGGTGAGAACATGCTTTGTTTTACAAATTGGACGCAAGTGTACATTTTATACAACGATTACATGTTCGCCTAAGTAGCGATAACCCATTGAGCCCGTTATCATGAACGGTTTAGTATTGCATTATTTATAGTTATGAACTGCATTGGTGTGAGCGCGAATGTAATTGAAGAATCTATCGGGATTGACAATCCCCGTTCGAAGTGACTAGCTATCACCGGAACAAACGTTATGAGCAGTGTCGGGGTGGTGTGTGGGGGGAGGGAAAAGGTGAGGTGGTGAATTTGGGATGTTTCGGGTTAGAACATCATTCAGGGGCAATTACTGGCAATTTATTTGCATTCATACATGTCAAGCTTCGGTGTCATGAGCTTAGGAAAACGTAATCACTTTTTATGATGTTTGCATGTGTTGCTAAATCATATGGGGGACACTGGAAATCTTGCGTCCTACAGATTATTTACATAAACCTATGAATTCACCAACGTTATGTTGACGTTTTAAGCATGTTTTTCAGATCAATAAGGCACGAGGTGCGATGATACATTGGAAGTCAATAATTGAAGAGTCAACACTTAAGATTTGGGGTCTTATTACATTTTGGGGACAATTGTTATAAACCGGAATCTTTATTTATATTGTTGAACAATTTGAAGCCATGAGCTTATGTAACAAACAAGTATTTTGTTAATCCAATGTATCTTTTTCAAACGATACGTTTAGTGGTCGTTCTCATATCTTGTGCTATTGATCCATAAAATGTAACGCCCTCGGATATTTAAACATTCCGCTGCGTGCTCAGATTTGAGGGTGTTACAGAAAGATTCGAGTTGTCCTATTTACCAACAAACACAGCATCATCGGCATAGAATAAGTGAGACAATGTCAAGGATTCATTAACATCAATACCTTTAAAAATACTTGCATCCAGCACATTTTTGAAAGACAGATGCAAGCTTTCCATGATCAAAATAAAGAGAAAATGAGATAAGGGATCTCCCTGCTTCAGGCCTTTGAAGAATTTGAATTCAGAAGTCGGACTACCATTAACGAGAATAGATCCCATGGCAGAATTAAGACAACCTTGAATCCAGCCTCTCCATTTAACTCCAAACCCAAACTTATTTAGAACATCATCAAGATAATCCTAACTCACCAAATCAAAGGCTTTTTCAAAATCAACCCTGAAGATCATAGCTTTAATCTGTTTGTTTTTACACCACGATATAAGTTCATTAAGAATGAATGGGCCATCTAGAATTTGACGATTAGAAACAAAAGCAGATTGGACGTCACTGACAAGATCCGAACTAACCATGCTCAACCGATTAGCCAAGATCTTGGTAATAATTTTATGCATACTACCAATCAAACTTATAGGACAAAAATCTTTAACCACCTTAGCATCTTGCATCTTTGGAATGAGGGTAATAAAAGAGGCATTACACCCTCGAGGAAACTTACTTGAAGAGAAGAATTGCAGAACAGCCTCCACCACATCAATGTCAATGACATTCCAATACCGAAAACTTAAAAGTCCTGTTTGTAGCTAAACAAATGATTGCAGTTGCAATATTACTAGAAAATTGTTCCCATGAAGTTTTCTTAGGACTTAAACAATGTAATATGGTATGGATCAAAAATCTCCATTAGGGTGAAAATTTACCTTTTTGAAAAGTAAGTTTGTCATCATTTGAAACATACCCCATTAGAGTGAGCTGATCAAAGATTTCAGTATTAGGCAAAGAACTAATACCATCTGCATCTGCTAATTGGAGATGTCTCCTAACAGATGCTTCAGTAATAGCAATTGTTTGCCCATCAACTGTGACAGTTAGCTGTTGTTCTCCATCATTGACTGTATCGACAGTAACAGTCTGCCAAAACTGTTCAATTAGAGAAACATAGATAGTAGGATTTGTAGTTAAAGCATACCTGATATGGCTACCAGCAAGAAAGTCTACTATCTGATGAAATTCCTCACTTCCAGTTGGCTTTTGAAGAAAAGCCACCATGTTATGCTTGTCGCAGAAGTCCATATTAGCCATGTGTATATAAGTTATGAACAAAATACTGATGTGAGTGCTGGGTTAAGATCGATTTAGAATGAATTAGTGTTTGGTAAAAGCAATTGAGATTTTATAGAGAGTATATAAGGTTTTGATAGCAGATAAGCGAATAAATTGTATCTTTAGCTTTAAAAGAAATCGTGTAAATAAGGTAAAGATTACAATTATCAAAATTAAGAACCTTATATACTCAGTCAGTTGCGTAAAAACCTCAACGGTAATATTTAAAGAGTGTAATCTGTTATTGACCAAACAGTGTAACGGTTAACCCTGGCAGTACTAAACACTAGCCTGCAGTCAAAATAGTATTAGCCTTTGTTTGCAATTCTATAATTTTTGCCCATCAGTATTAAGAATTTGCCTAGCAGTATTAACTTTTTCTCCAATAATCATGCAACAACATGCCTCTATTCATCACAAACACACTAGAAATAACTAGATATACATGTGAGAATTCATGAGGATCCATATTAATGCATAACCCATGTATAGAAGTCAAAAACTGTTAACCAAACCAAAATATTACATTTGACCCATTTCTTCCCAAATTTAACCTCAATTCATCCCACCATCTTAGTTAAAAGAATAGTTTTTGGCAAACTATCAGCCATCAATGGATTTGATTATTCTTTACCAGCTGCCGTTTGCCCTGGAATAGCCAATTATTTCTTGTCTATTAGGACTGGTGAATTGTATGACCAATTGTTGTGTGGTGTACACCAAACACTACTAAAAGGACATATCATGCATCATCAATCTCCTACATTTCAACTCAAACCATACAACTTTTTTCCAATCAGCATATCCATTATTAGCAAATAAACTTTAAGCTCTAATCATGCACAAAATGTTTTATAGCACAAAGAAAAGAAACACAATCCAAAACAATCTTGCATATTGCTCATAAGAGAATTAGTTTCTCTTGGGGATCCAAGTCATTACTGACTTGAGTCTGCTGTTGGATCAACATAGTCAAATTGCTTACTAATGTTTGATATATGTTTTTGGATGACATGATCTAGAACATTTAATTTTAGGGTTATCCATACCCATGCATGTTGAGGAGCTTAACAGCATTAAAATCCCTTGGTCCCCATCTAGCCCTTGTCACTCTGTTTCCCTTAGCAGTATTAACAAAATTTACCTTAGTAGTATTTACTTTGTCATTTAAATTTCTGTTTTTAAGTGCTATTTGTTGGTACAAAAAGGTCTCCTAGATAGTGAATGTGACTTCTGAAAAGCATTTAGTCTAGGTTTTGCAACATCCATAAAGGATTTAGGTGCAGCAGTAATAATAGGCCTGGCAACACTAACTAGTACATGAGACTTGGTTAGAACTGCTTAATGGAACAAAATTCCTTTAGAATTAGTGAAATTTTGTGATTAAACCTAAGCATTATTAAAATTGGTTCGACTTCCCTTTGACCAAGGTTTCCCTTTTCACATTGTTTCAACTCAGGGGTTTTTGTTTTACCATCCTTTTTTATCATGAAATGCATAGTCTTTAATTAGTTGTTAAAACTCATCTCCCACACCACCATAACAAGCCTTCTTTGTTGTCTGAAACCCAACTCCTAATTTTGAGTTTTGGAGTTTGAGTGTTTTTTTTATTTTCATTTCTTTTTGTTTTGTTTTTTCCTATGTTTTTGACTGACTTGCTTTGGTATGTTGATTATTTTTGATTTGCTTGCGTTTTTTTTGCTCAGGTTTTTGTTAAAACATTTTCTTATTTTTAATACCATTACTTCGCAGTATCAGATACTCCATCACATATCAAAAAAACCTTATCTTCAATTATTGGTGGTGGCACCGTTGGCATACATCGGGGGGCCAATGGGCTGCGGCTGGCACTATCAGTATAGTTTTCTTTATTCTCAATTTGAGGGAATTTTCACAAACACTCTTTATTGTCCTTAAATCCATAGACTTCAAATTCTGGGCTGTTTGTTCGTTGATGAAACTTATTCTATGTGTTGAAACTCCTTAAGACCAGAGTGTTTGGACCAAAATAAAAGTGTTTGGGGTTGCAACATAAGCTTTGTAGGGTGGGAGAAGGGTTTGAATGGAACAACATTATACCCCACTCTTTTTCTTATTCTCAGCAGGAATATGTCAACACACATTTATTAATTTATCCTAGCTCTTAGATTAGTGGCTTTTTCAAAAATTATTCAATTTTAACTTTTAAGAATACCGGAATAAGATTGTCAAGACTTTCACACGAGTTAACGACTGGGAATACGAGCTTTGAAGGTTTAGGGTAATACACGTTTTAAGTATAAGGGTAGTGGTAAACGGTTGTTGTCTCTCGATCAAAAAACCATGGATTGCTAGGGGCTTATTGTAAGTCATTCTAGGGTTGATTACGTTTTCTTTCATACTCCATATATCTTTAATGTGATTATAGTTTCGCTATATTCGAGTTTATAATAACTCAAGGTTACGTGAAACATGCATGGTTCGACCCATGCATGGTTCACGCACACTTTCTTGTCACAAAACAACCTTGTGTGGGTCGGGTGGGCCCAGTGTTTTTTGTTTACTTTTTATTCTTTCTTTTTTTTTTTATTTTTTTTTTTTCTTTTTTTTATTTTTTTTGTTTTTCTTTCTTTTTTTATACTACTTAAATAACTACAAGTAAACTATTGTAGTAATCATGACGTTTTGGTAGTGGTTTTTGGTTGGTATTGGATGATGTCATGTATACGACGTTAATGAACGATAGCTGTCACGGGTCCTTTTTTTGTGCGATTAGAAAATGTTTGGTAAACAGTCGTTTGTTTTTTTTTGTTTTGGTGCTAGACATGATTTAAATGAAAACGCTTCATACGAGATATCTAGTTGAACCTTTCGGAATCTCAAAAATTAGTGAGATCCGTTTCTGTTACGCGCGCTAAAAAGGTCTTTCTAATGCACGCACTGCGGGCTTTTTAACGAGTATTCTCCATACTCCCAACAAGGTGCTACCAACAAGAGCTTTATTAATAGCCGAGGCTTATTAATAAGCCACTCCGGGCTTAATTCATATGGAAGTGTTCATTTTTGTTCACATAGGGCTCCCGTCTATATTTAGAAAAAGCCGAACGAATCCTTAACGGCTTACTAGCCATTTGCGAGGCCATACGTGAGCCATAGCTCACAAATACGCTCTAACAGTTTATCGGAAAAGTTTGACACAGTTATACGATGTTGTACGTGGGTCTTAATTGAGCTCCTATCTCTACTGTTATACTGGGCCTAAAGCCGCTCGTGAAACTCTCCTCTAGAACCCATTGGGTTCACAACAGGGCCCAATAGGCCATCACGGGCTTATTAGCTGATCGAATAAGCAAATTAAAGCAAGCTACCTTCCATTGTGTTTTAAGGACTAAGACAAATTAGTAGGACCCAAATGGGCCGAATCCAAGAGTCAAAAAACCTATTCATGGTCATAATGGGCCCCGATAAGTCGCCCATGGAGTCTAACGTGTTTTCTTGTATCGGCTTATTTCCAATAGTAGTCTGAAAAACTTGAGACTGCATTTAGTATGCTAAGTTGTTTGAATGAATAGGAAATAAGCATTAAAACGTCTTCTAAGTAAAACCTGTGAAGCTTTCTTATCTTGGTTAAGTTATTGTGTGCCTCGTAAGGCCTCTGTGTGTGTGCTCGAAATAAGCTTCAATAAGCTCACCGAGCTTATTTTAAGCTTAACAGCCCCACATAAGCTTGTTAAAGGCCTTCGGACTTATTAAAATCATTTTAGACCTTTAAAAAGTTAAACGGACCTTAATCGGGCCAATAAGGTCCGTTATGCAAAAATATGCTCGAATAGCTATATTTCATAGCCGAAATAGTTTTGTTGGCTTATTTGGACTAAATAAGGCCACATGCCACTTGTTGGGATTTAATTGGGATGAAAATGCAATTTTTACAAAGTCGGAGGACTAAAAGTGTAAATTTACAAATTAAAGGGGGAAACTGTCAATTATTAAAGTTGACAAGTCCAGGGACTGTTTTTGTCAATTCTGGAAACTTAGGGATTTAAGTGTAATTATAAGGACCTAAACTACCTTTTTGTAAACTTAAGGGACTAATTATGTCATTTCCGAAACTAACGGTTTTGAGAAATTATAAAGGGTATATTATAAACTAAGGTGGACGCGCCGCAATAGTGTACAACCCCCTAAGAAAACTACGGGTACGTGTGTAACGCAAAAATTGTGCAGTAAATAAAACAACTTAAGTCGGTCGGTTTCGAACGCAGTTGAAAGATCTTTATTCTCTGCGGGCATTGGGTGGGTTTCAAAAACGTTAATAAATAAGTATATTTAATAATAATGATTTCACGTTTCTCGAGAACCATCGAAGTCACGAATACAATAATCTTGTGCATCGCCACACAGTGTTAAACGGTATATTAAATTAAAATGGATTTAGTTTATACAATGATTGTCCGTTTAGCTTGTAAATGTGTAAACTAAGACTTGACCGTATCTTACTTAGGTACTTAACGGTGTTGATTCCATCTGTACTTACTTGGATATTTGTTATCTTTCAGAGAATACGACTAAGGTGAGTTCATTGCCCGTGCATGCTTTTACATTTATTTAAATGTTTTACATCCTTGGGGTTGAGAACTTTTGTCGTTTTAGCAAACTTGGGACGCAGTGTTCATTTTATACCATGATACATGTTTGCCTAGTTCCATATCCCATCTATGTCCATGATCATGAACTGTTAATTGCATAGATGTGTGGGAAATGACATTGTTTGTGGGCTTGGCAGGCGAATGTTATGGAGTGATGTATTAGGGTATTGGAACGAAATCCACCGTTTTCGGCCTAGAGACTAGCTATCACTGGGATGTACGAACGCCATACTCATGTCGAATCTGGGATGATGCGGGGTTCGCACATCATTCACGGACACCTGTTAGCAAATTTATATTTGCATCCATACATGTCGAGCTTCGGTGTCATGAGCTTAGGAAACGTAATTACTTTTTATGGATGTTTGATTTGTTGCTTAACATCATGCACTAGAAGTCTGGCGGTCCTACAACGGATTTACATAAACCTCTATGAATTCACCAATATTATGTTGACGTTTAATGCATGTTTTTCAGGTCAATAAGGCAACGAGGTGCGTTGATACATGGAGTCAATAATTGACGGTTCAAACACTTAAAGATTTGGGGTATTATTACCACTTGGGGAAATTGTTATAAACCAATATATTTAATCTTTTTTGTTTGAACTATTTTGAAGCCATGGGCTTATGTAAATACAAGTATTTGTTAATCCATGTATCTTTTTTTTAATAGACACGATTAGTTGTCGTTCTTAGTATCTTGTGCTATTGACCAATAATGTAAGCCTTCGGATATTCATTCATTCCGCTGCATACTCAGATTTGAGGGTGTTTATAGATTGGTATCAGAGCGCGCAAGGTTTATTAGAGAAACGGGTCAAAGTTTTTGTCTGGACTATAAACATTTTTCAAAATGGTTTTCAACAAATGGGATTTGCGATGGGCTCATACATGCATTACCTTATTTAGGTCTAGGCATCTATGTTTACATGACATGCATGGTAAGCATTAGTAGGGTCACTAAGTGCTTACCCAAATTGATATACTGTATATAAATAATATAACGTTTAATACTATAAGGACGTTTATTATTAAAAGCCTTACAGACATAGCATATCGAAGTTTTCTTATTAAGAAATACTTATAAAAGTTATTTTACTTTTACTGTAACATGTCTTCTGCGAACGTCTGATGTTACATATACTTCCGTCTACACCGACTATGAGCCCGGCAGTGCTTCTGGGGAGACACGAATGTGAGGTGATATGGTGGATGGGCATTGCCACGGGTCCATCATCGATTACTCGGAGATAGACGGAGAACTCCGCAAAACAGCCAGTAGCCGCCTCAGCCGTCATCAGTTTAGTTACAGACTAGGTCCGGAGATATCTACAGATTTATTGTACCAGTTCCTTGAGGACGGAGGATGAGCGTGTTGAGCCTATGGTTCATAAGAGGCGCTATGACTGGTGCTACGTGCCAAGCCTATATACCCTGAGTTCTTATACATTAGAGGATGACCAATGAGTTTCGGCTGAGGAACAGCCATTAACCTCCTATGATTCACATCCTACTACGGAGTCTCCGGATATGTTACTAAATCGAGATCCCGAGAGGATCAGTGTGGAGTACCGAGGATGATGAGAAGAGGATTGGACCGGTTAACCTATCCTATGGTGGTGGGAGATGATGGAGATGATGATGACGGCGATTCATCTAGGGATGACGCCAATGATGAGGATGAGGACGAGGAGGATGAGGAGGACGAGGAGGAGGAGCACTTAGCTCCGGCTGACTCTACTACCGTCATACCTGCTGATGAGCCTGTTTTCCCACCTGAGGGAACAGAGCCTATTATACCACCACCCTCCACTGACATTACTATTGGGGCTAGGATTACCGTCCGACCCCAGACTTCCATAACCCTTCCACCAGAGGCAGAGGTTGAGAGACTTCTGACCATGACTACTCCATTACCATCACCACCCATATCACTATCACCACCCTCTGCAGGGGAGCGCCTTGCTAGGTGCACGGCCCCACCTGCACATTCACCACCTTTACCACCATCATCTGGGTGTCTAACCCAAATCCAGACACTCAGGATAGCATCCACCCAGGCTCTCATTGATGCAGTTACTGCCGCATTACCACCACCTCCACTACCACCACTACCACTATCTCCATCTATGCCATCACCTGTTGACCGTAGGGATGATATTCCCGAGTCTGAGCAGCCTCCCCGCAAGAGGTTGTATTTGTCCACTATAGGCTCCAGATATGAGATCGGAGAGAGTTCCACTGCTAGACCTGCCAGAGGTCAAGGGATAGATTATGGATTTGTCAGCACGGTAGATGCTGAAGAGAGGCGACAGGGGATTAGAGATGTTGGGTACGGGATTAGGGATACTTGGGTGGATCCGGCAGAGGCAGTTCCAGAGATAGCACCTATGACCGTGGGAGAGGTCAACACTAGGGTCGTAGAACTTGCTGAGCTCCATGAGCGGGATACACAGGACTTGTATGCTCTACTAGAGGATGCTCAGGATAGTAGGTCTCGTATATCACAGCGAGTCGATATGGACTCGCAGCGGGTCGATTTACTTATGGGGGATAGGATGACTCTCCAGGAGACAGTATGGATGGTGGAGGAGGAGGCCTATGCTTCCCGCGAGGCTTGGGCTCGTTCGATAGGATTGAGCCAGGCGACTCATCAGGAGCTTCAGACCCATCGTGATCATGTGTATGCACATGAGACCTATCTACAGGCACACCAGACACAGCTACAGCTGCAGAGTACTCTCATTCAGACACAGCACCAGGTACACGAGACTCGCTTTCAGATGCAGCATGCTGAGTTAGCAGCACTTCGAGAGACTGATCGTAGGCGCCAGGACCAGATGGTAGAGACTCTCCGAGTCATCAGAGATATGAGGCGAGAGATGAGCGACATGCAGGCTGAGTTGTTAGCACTGCGAGAGCAGCGGAGGAGAGCTAGACAGCCAGGACCAGAGGCTAGGATTCCAGATCACCAGGAGGCTTCTAGGGACGCCGACAGTCACATTTAGTGATTTATGTTATTGTATCTTGCTAGGTCATTGTACAGGCATGCTAAGTATTAGGGGTTTTCCCCGCTAGCATAGCCTTAGATCTTTTGTATTGTATTATGTGTATTCAGACGACTATTTCATGTAAAATTTTCAAAGTTATGAATGAAATGGATGTGTTACTTTGTACTATATACTTCTCTTGTGTTGATTATCTCATCTATATATTATTATATTCTGTCATATAACCTCATGTTTTGTCTTTTGTGATCTAGACAAATCATGGCACCTACAACCAGAGGAGGACCAAATACCCATGTCAATGACACCAACCCAAACAACATGACCCCCGAATCCATCCAAGCAATGATCGACCAAGCTCTCTTGCGAAACTCCACCAATGGGGATGGAAGCCACAGTTCGCACGGGGATAACCGAAGGAACGTGCAAACTGCGCGTCCTTGTTTTTACGCTGATTTCATGAAGTGCCAACCTTTGAACTTCAAAGGGGCTGAAGGCGTGGTCGGTTTAACTCGATGGATTGAAAAGATGGAGTCAGTTTTCAATATCAGTGGTTGTGCCGTTGAGAATCAAGTAAAGTTTGCCACCTGCACTCTGTTAGGTGCTGCCTTGACTTGGTGGAATGGTCAGATAAGAACCTTAGGTCCAGAGGCATATGCCATGACTTGGGAAGTACTCAAGAAAAAGATGACGGACAAGTATTGTCCGCAGGGTGAAATCAAGAAGCTGGAAATCGAGCTGTGGAACCTAAAAGTCATGGGAAACAACGTTCCAGCATACACTGAACGTTTCCAAGAGTTAACCCTGATATGTACCAAGTTTGTTGCCAATGAAACCGAGAAGGTTGACAAGTACCTCAGTGGACTTCCTGACAACATTTATGGGAACGTCAAAGCTGCCAAACCCAAGACATTGGATGAGACTATTGAGTTGGCCAATGACTTGATGGACCAGAAACTCCTCACCTACGCGGAAAGGCAATCTGACAACAAAAGGAGGGCTGATGATTCATCCAGAAACAACCATGGTCACCAACAGCAACCCTTCAAAAGGCAGAATGTCGCCAAAGTCTACAACATGGGGACAGGCGAAAGGAAGCCGTATGGGGGATCCTTGCCCAAGTGCAACAAGTGCCATCTCCACCACAATGGCCCGTGCACCCAGAGGTGCCACAAGTGCAACAAGATAGGGCACTTTGCTCGCGATTGCAGGAATACTGGTAACACAAATGTTGCTAACACTCAGAAGGGCAATGGGGCAACTCCCAAAGGGAATGGTTGTTTTGAGTGTGGAGCACCAGGACACTTTAAGAGAGATTGTCCAAAACTGAAGAATAAAAATGGAGGAAATGGGAATGCACAAGGATGGGTTTATGCAGTTGGGAATGCAGAAAAGAGGGGAAATGCACCAGGAAACCCTGATGCAAATGTCGTCACGGGTACGTTCCTCTTAAATAACCACTATGCATCTATCTTATTCGACACTGGTGCCGATAGAAGTTTTATATCCACTGCATTTAGTTCCTTGATAAACATCGCCCCAACTTCATTAGAAAATTGTTATGATGTCGAATTAGCCGATGGGAAATTAGTCAAGATAGACACCATTATACGAGGTTGCACCTTAAATTTCTTAGGCCATCCGTTCAACATAGATCTAATGCCCGTAGAACTGGGTAGTTTCGACGTCATTATCGGTATGGACTGGTTAAGAAAATGTCACGCGGTGATAGTGTGCGATGAGAAACTCGTTCAAGTTCCCTACGGGAATGAAACTTTGACTTTTTGTGGAAACAAAAGTAGCAACGGGAGAGAATCCCGGTTGACAGTTATCTCATGTTCAAAAGCTCAAGAGTACATGGCCAAGGGATGCCAGGTCTTTTTAGCACAGATATCCGCCAAGAAAGAGGAGGACAAGTCAGAAAGGAAACAGATAGAGGACGTACCAATCGTCTGAGATTTTCCAGAAGTGTTTCCCGAGGACTTGCCAGGTCTTCCTCCAGCTCGACCAGTGGAATTCCAAATCGACTTAATTCCAGGGGCCGCACCCGTAGCTCGAGCACCATATCGACTGGCCCTATCCGAAATGAAGGAATTATCAGAACAATTACAAGAGCTTTCTGACAAGGGATTCATAAGGCCTAGTTCCTCGCCTTGGGGAGCCCCAGTCTTATTTGTCAAAAAGAAGGACGGGTCGTTCAGGATGTGCATCGACTACCGCGAATTAAACAAACTGACAGTAAAGAATCGTTATCCACTCCCGAGGATCGACGATTTGTTTGACCAACTTCAAGGATCCAGTATTTATTCAAAGATAGATCTAAGATCCGGGTATCACCAGCTTAGGGTACGAGAACAAGACATTCCAAAGACGGCATTTTGAACTCGGTATGGTCATTACGAGTTTCAGGTTATGCCATTCGGACTGACAAACGCACCTGCGGTATTCATGGACCTCATGAACCGAGTGTGTAAACCTTACCTGGACAAGTTCGTAATTGTCTTCATCGATGACATACTTATTTATTCAAAAGACGAAAGGGAGCATGAAGAACACCTTAAAGTAATTTTAGAATTGCTTAAGAAGGAGAAGTTGTACGCAAAGTTTTCAAAATGTGAATTTTGGATTCCGAAAGTACAATTTCTTGGACATGTCATTGATAGTAGAGGCATACATGTGGACCCGGCCAAGATAGAGTCTATCAAGGATTGGGCATCTCCCAAGACACCAACGGAGATCCGCCAATTTTTAGGTCTTGCTGGTTACTATCGAAGGTTCATTGAAGGATTTTCAAAGATTGCTAAGTCAATGACGAAGCTTACTCAGAAAGGAATCAAGTTCGATTGGGGAGAAAAGGAAGAGAACGCTTTCCAATTGATAAAGCAGAAGCTGTGCAGTGCCCCAATTCTAGCTTTACCTGAAGGGAGCGAAGACTTTGTGGTATACTGTGATGCGTCACACAAAGGCTTAGGTGCGGTGTTAATGCAGCGAGAGAAGGTGATTGCCTATGCTTCTCGACAGTTAAAAGTTCACGAGAAGAACTACACCACTCACGATTTGGAGCTTGGATCGGTAGTGTTTGCCCTAAAGATATGGAGACACTATCTATACGGAACCAGATGCACCGTATTCACCGACCATAAAAGCCTACAACACATTCTCGATCAGAAGGAGCTTAACATGAGGCAACGCCGTTGGCTAGAATTACTGAGTGACTACGACTGTGATATTCGTTATCATCCAGGGAAAGCAAACGTAGTGGCCGATGCGCTGAGCCGTAAAGAACGGATTGAGCCATTGCGGGTTCGAGCCTTAGTTATGACAATTGGTTTGGATCTTCCCAAACGAATATTAGAAGCTCAGATCGAAGCCCAGAAACCAGAGAATATCGTAAATGAAGACGTAGGAGGTATGATCCGAAGGGATATACCCAAGGAAAGATTGGAACCGCGTGCCGATGGGACACTATGCTTACACAGCAGGAGTTGGATACCTTGCTATGGAGACTTAAGATCCGTGATTATGCACGAATCCCACAAGTCGAAATATTCTATCCATCCCGGTTCCGAAAAGATGTACCAAGATGTGAAGAAATTATTTTGGTGGCCAAACATGAAGGCTGACATCGCCACGTATGTTAGCAAATGCCTGACATGTGCAAGGGTCAAGGCCGAACATCAAAGGCCATCAGGATTGCTAGTACAACCAGAAATACCCGAGTGGAAGTGGGATAATATAACGATGGATTTTATCACCAAACTTCCTAGGTCGTCACAGGGTTTCGACACCATCTGGGTGATTGTGGATCGACTTACAAAATCTGCTCACTTTTTACCAATACGGGAAAATGACCCGTTGGATAAGCTGGCAAGATTGTACTTAAACAGGATAGTGGCAAGACACGGGATACCTGCCTCAATTATCTGTGATCGTGATGGGAGATTCACTTCAAATTTTTGGAGATCATTTCAAAAAGCTTTGGGTACGGATATTAGCATGAGCACCGCGTATCATCCAGAAACTGACGGCCAGAGCGAGAGGACCATTCAAACTCTCGAGGACATGCTACGTGCTTGCGTGATTGATTTTGGCAAGGGCTGGGTTAAGCATTTGCCATTGGCCGAGTTCTCTTACAATAACAGTTATCACGCTAGCATAAAGGCCGCCCCGTATGAGGCACTGTATGGTCGAAAATGTCGATCACCAGTGTGCTGGGCCGAGGTTGGGGAAGCCCAACTGACTGGTCCAGAATTAATCCAAGAAACAACGGAAAAGATCGTCCTGATCAAGCAAAGGATGCAAGCGGCACAGGATCGACAAAAGAGCTACGCTGATCGGAAGCGAAAGCCGATGGAGTTCGAAGTTGGAGACAGAGTTATGCTCAAGGTCTCACCTTGGAAAGGAGTCGTACGGTTCGGTAAGCGGGGCAAGCTGAACCCGAGATACGTCGGACCTTTCAAAGTATTAGCAAAAGTTGGAAAGGTTGCCTACAGGCTGGAACTTCCTCAAGAGTTGAGCAGAGTTCACCACACTTTCCATGTATCAAACCTGAAGAAATGTTATGCCGATGAACCGTTAGTCATGCCGTTAGAAGGAATTCATGTTGACGATAAGCTCCAGTTTGTGGAAGAGCCCGTTGAAATCATGGAACGGGAGATCAAACGATTGAAGCGGAGCCGGATACCACTGGTTAAGGTTCGCTGGAACTCTAGGCGGGGCCCTGAGTTCACCTGGGAACGTGAAGATTCGTTCAAACAAAAATACCCACAACTCTTCACAAACCGGGCTTCGTCATCTACTACAAGGTCTTAAGCTTTGAGGACAAAGCTCTTTTAACGGGTGGAGACTGTAACATTTCTCATTTTCGTGTCATTGTACGACTATATTAATGATCACTATTTATTTTAGTCCGATACGCGTTTACTTTTAATATTTACTTTTAAGATAAATCGCGTAGACTAAAAATAATCAATGAATGTAAACGGTCATCAAATAAATTAAGGTTTACATCAACCAAGTAAGAAATAATTATTAAGAAGATAATTATGTACTTTGCGTATTTTATTTTTATTAGCCACGTAAAAGGGTTACGTGTCATGATAAAATACATTTGGACACACCCCGAAAATACCTAGACTCAACCCAATACCCACTTTTAAACCTTAAGCACAAAATTAAATCAATTTTTATGTGAAACACCCACTAGTGCCGAATACATGCATATACATACATAAAAAGTCACCAAAGATCTTGCTAATGATCCTAAAAGTACTAGTACTTCATCTAACTAATTAATACTAGTCCTAATTGTCTCTACTAACTTATTACCCAATGTTTAATACCCACTTTTCCTTGCCTTGATCCCCTAGGCCACGGTTAAGCCCTCACAAACACACCAATCCATAAGATTTGTCTAGCTAAGCAAATCTTGTACAAACACATCACCATTAAGAATTGTACTGGTTTAGCAAGAAAACCATGTGTAGTTAACTAGAAAACTCAAATACCACTACCTAGGGCACGTTCGGTTTTGTTTGTGTAACTAGGAGAGTGAACTAGCAAACTTGCCTATAAATACACACTCACTCTTACCCTTTTACACTCTTACAAGCTCACACACACTTTCAAAAAGGTTAAACACTTCCCCTCTTTGTGTTCGAGTCTCAAACCGCCAACAAACATCCACAAGGGGGTATACGGGCTAAGGACTAGCACACTACACGTCCACTTCTCAATCTTAGGGCTATAGGACCTTTGTAAGTCTCTCACGATACTTTACATATCATAGTTAATTGTCTTTTGATTTCTAGACTCATGTCGCGATGCATATGAAGTGTACGTACCTATATATGTACACGTCATACTCGTGTGGTGCAAGAAACTAATAAGGTGCATGTACCAAATGATTTAACATGACAAGGACTTAAATGTTTTATCTAATACGTAAGATTGCTCTCCAACATGAACAACATACCCTATACACGATTTTAAGGAAAGCTACACATAAACACTTTAAATACACGCGACACTAGGACTTAGTAACGAATATACAAGTTGCACGAACACTTGCATGTAGAACCCGACGCGTGCACAAGTTAAATATATGACATTTTGGCACTAGGGCCTTCGAAACTTATGTAAAGAACAAGGAGGAACAATGGGTAGCGTTGGGCTTGCGAAACCTACGAGCACACACGGTTTGGGCCTAATAGCCCATGTCCGAACCCCAACAGGCCCAACAGTGGAGACCACGGCTTATCAAAAAGCTCATTCGAGCTTATTAAGGAATTAGGGACTTATTTAGTTCGTAGATAATAAGCATACAAAGAAAGAAAACCTTAACGGTCCAAGGCGAGCCATTTATATCTAAATGGGCACAATAAGTCATCTAGGCAGGCCCACGGCTTATTAATAAGCTCACTCGGGCTTATTAAGAGACCTACATGCTTATTGACCCTCATGGACCTTAACACGCCTTAGAAAAGCTAGCTGAACCCTAAATGGGCCTAACGGCCCATTACCGTATCTAACGACGCCAAAGCCACAAATAAGCTTTGGCGGCTTATTTGTGGAGTCTTAAGGACAGCTTAAGAATTGTAAATAAGCCTAGACAAAGCTAACTGACCTGAAAGAATAAGCCTGAACCCTTAAAAACCCTATCGGGCCTTAACAGACCCCAAGCCGCCCAAAAAGAGGCTTATTACTAGTTAGCTTATTATGAATAGCTGAAAAAGAGAAAACAGATTATGTGGGCTTAATATAAATGAAAAGAACTAGTAAATCCTATATACCTAAAGGTTTTTGCGAGTGAACTATTGGGCTTCGGGCCCAATACGGGCTCAAATAAGCTCAATAAGCTCCCCGAGCTTATTTACAGCTTATCAGGCCCCATTGAAGCTTATTGAGAAACCTTAGACTTGTTAAAACACTAACGACCTTTAAAACGCAAACGACCTATCGGTCCCAATAGGCCCGTTAACCAAAAATAAGCTCGATGATCTTAATAAAAGTCCGAAAACAACTTTTATAACTTAATTGAACTTAACAAAAAGAAATGCCACTTTTTGAGTTTTATTTGGAGCTAAAATGCAATTTTTGCAAATTAAGGGACTAAAAATGTACAATTCAAAACTTAAGGGAGTAAATTGTCGTTTTCGAATTGTGATAACTCCAGGGACTGTTCTTGTCAATTCTGAAAACTTAGGGGCTGTCTCAAACTTATAAGGACCAAAAATGTAAACTTGTAAAGTTTAGGGACTAAAAGTGTAATTAATGAAACTTGGGGGTTTTTAAATGTAAATAAAGGATATTTATAAACCCAGGGGCTGTTTCGTATTTATAAGAAACCTAAGGGCATAATTGTGAACAAAAGTGAATTAACGAAACACTTAACATATTGGTCGAATGTTAAGATATTCGGACATTAAACGGGTTTAATTAACGACATAATAAATAGGTATATTTATTAACAATGATTTCACGTTTCTCGAGAACCATCGAAATTATAAATACAATAATCATGTGCACTACCACACAAGTGATGACAGTATATATAAACTTAAAATGAAATATATTTTTATAACAATGATCATCTAGCTGAAATGTGTAGACTAAGACTTTGACCGTAATTTACTTAGGTAACTTTACGGTGTGAATTTTATTGCTTACAGGGAATTAATTTATTATGCATTCAGAAACTACCGAGCATAAGGTTAGTTCATAGCCCTATGTTTAATGTTATTTAAATGATTACATCTTTGGGGTGAGAACATGCTTTTTTTACAATTGGACGCAGTGTACATTTATAACCAACGATCACGTGTTTGCCTAAGTAGCGATAACCCATTGAGCCCTTTATCATGAACTGTTAGTTGCATAGTTGTAGTTGGGAACTGCATTGTGTGAGCACGAATGTTATTAATATATCTATTTGGGATTGACAATCCCCATTCGGGTGATTAGCTATCACTGGGAACGAACGTATACCATGTCGGATTGGGATGTTTCGGGTTAGAACATCATTCACGGGCATTCATTGGCAATTTATTGCATTCATACCTGTCGAGCTTCAGTGTCATGAGCTTAGGAAAACGTGACCATTTTTTTATGATGTTTGCATGTGTTGCTAAATCATACACTTGGAAATCTTGCGGTCCTACTATTGATTTACATAAACCTATGAATTCACCAACATTATGTTGACGTTTTAAGCATGTTTTTCAGGTGAATAAGGCACGAGGTGCGATGATACATTGGAAGTCAATAATTGAAGAGTCAACACTTAAGATTTGGGGTCTTATTACATTTTGGGAAAATTGTTATAAACCAAAATCTTTATTTATATTGTTGAACAATTTGAAGCCATGGGCTCATGTAACAAACAAGTATTTTGTTAATCCAATGTATCTTTATTTTTCAAACGACACGTTTAGTAGTCGTTCTCAGAATCTTGTGCTATTGATCCATAAATGTAACGCCCTCGGATATTCAAACATTCCGCTGCGTTCTCAGATTTGACAAACCCTAATTGGGTTGTGTTTGCCGCCGAGACCAAGAGGGACCAAGACCAAACCCTCACACAATTTTTATCTCACATAATCTTGCAGAATCACTTGTAATAAAACCTTTATAACTCCAATTGTACACAAAATCAAATAAACCTTTAAAAATCAAAATATTTAAAAATCAAGAACTTGAGAAAACCAATTGCATGTGGTTTAATCTTCAAAGGGATGATGGGGATTAATGTAGGGATGACATAGGAGTGATTTAGAATTGATTGGGAAGATTTTGTTGATGTTTTGATGGTGTTGGTGCTGTGCTCGTCGAACAGAGAAACAAGGGGAGAGGAGACGCTCTTTTCTTTTATCTGTGTGTTTTCATGATAGTGTTTGAATGGTAGTAGGACTTATATAATGGTCAAAGTTTTTAATAAATTTCAAAAGTGAGTGTTTGTTTTTGAGTTTAGTGGGAGGAAAATATAATAAGGGGGTGTTTGGTTTCTACTTTTGATGGAGCTAAATAGAAGAAAAAGGGATGTTTGGTTTACATGTTATTTTATAAATTATATTTTTATTTTTATTTTTCTAAAAAACGTATTTAAAATATTAGAAATTGTAAAAATACTATTTTGACGCGGTTTCAGCCAAACGTGGATAAAAGTCGAAAGTTTTTAAAATAAAAAAAAATAAATAAGCTCTGGATGCTAAAATATGAAATTATTGATTTCTCAATCGTTAAAATGGATAAATATTCAAGACACGATTTGTAAATATCTAAAACGATGATTTTTCGTTAAAACGGCTAAAAACAAAAATAGTGAATTCCATAAAAATTAGAAATAAAATTAAGGCTCGATTAAAATATTAATCTTAAATTCAGAAATGTTACATTATCCACCCCTTAAGGGAGCGTCGTCCCGGTGTTCAATTCGCCTTAATCGTCTACGGTTTACTTATGAAGAGATGAGGAAATACTCAAGTCCTCGTCGAGGTTTCCAACGAAAATTGAATGAACAAAGGTCAAAGCATCAAATATATGCAATGAGCATGAGCGAACGAATTGAATGTCGTGAGAATTCTTAAAAATGAAGGATAAAGTACATGACTCGAAGAAAAGCCATTGGAAACGAAGAATTTAACAAGTCGTCAATTCTTAGAAGCAGTATGTGGTTTATTACGATTAGCTTATCAAGTTTGCGGCGGTCGATACACATTCGGAAAAATCCCTTATAACAAATTACGAGTCGAAAGGAGTTCAAAGCCCAAAGAATGATTCGTACGGACGAACGCACGCTATGTCGAATGCACATAAGCCTACTCATTCATAATTCGTCACTTACATAAAGAGGCGTCCTAATCTATGTAAGTGATGAATTATGAACTTATGGTTCGGCGGTTTATAATTTCCTTATTCAAATGAAGATGCATCCTAATTCATTTCAATAAGATGATCATAAATCATCCTACTTAAGTATGGCCGACACAAAACACAACATCAAAACAAGACCCAAAAGCTATAACAAGTAACGAGAAGAATAATGAGACGTTGGTCAATCGCATTCCAAAGGTATGTACCAAAAGACGGTACGATCCGAGGTGATAAGGTAAAGTAGTACTCCCATCGAATGGAAGACTTCAAAACAATAGATTATGAAGAAATATATGTGATTCAAAAGCATAAGAAGAGTGTTCAAACTCGAGGTCGAACGACAAGATAACTTTGACATAGTACACCGAATGTCAATATCGTCAAACGGAAATAAAGTAGCGTAAATGCTTTGGAGATCACCACATTGCTCATAAAATATTGAAGTAAAAGAACTTATTAAGACGTGCCATAGTGCTATACACATATGTAATAATTACTATCACATAACAATTCTGCCCTCGATCGACTTAATGGACCTTTATCTCAAAATCCGTAATAGGTATAAACAAACGGTTTTCGTCTCAATCAAGCTTAATGAACCTAGTTTACTGATGTTATCAACCAAATACTCCAAATATCAAGAACCTAAGTGGAATGACCAATTTGTCCTCATGTGCCAAATCCGATTATTTAAAATGTTTTTCCGTTCCACCGTTTTTCGCATAATTCCCATTTTATAACTCCTTTTGACCCGAAACGAAAGCCCATGTCTAAGTTTATCTAATTCCTGCAGGTTTGGCTTGAAAAATGAGGTACTTAATATGAAAGCATCTAGACATAAATTCATTTGAAAATATGGGTACAATTTCTAGTTAGTTTCGCTATTTTGGTCGTAACTCATTCATCCAGAATGGTTAAGGCTCCATCCAAAGAACCACATGGTCCTCATATGTTGTAACCTTCACCCATGTAAAAACACAGTAGTCTTTAGTTCAAAAATTATTCGTTACAAGCCAAACAATCTGTCGAGTAATTTCTGGGTACATACTAAGTTCGTTTCCACGGTTTTGGTCGTATCTCGACCATCCGGAAGAGTTGGCGTTCCATCCAACTCGCCACAAGGACCTAACATATTAGCTTATTCATTAATAAAAAGATAAGGTATGATTTAATCCAAATTTTCCCCATTAAAACACCAACTATCTGTTGGTCACCCATTTAGATTGGTTTCTTTAATTTTGGTGTAACTAACTCATCTGGAGGAGTTACGACTCCATCCAAAGCCCCACATACACCTTGTATGTTGACTTAACCAACAAGGTACTATGGTCACAGACCTCAAGCTAAAGATATATTCGACATCACACTAACTTTACCCGAAAGTTCCAAAAATAGACGAAAGTAACTGTAAATAGCCAACACTTATATGAATTACTCTTATATATATAGATGGCGATGATCCCGAAGATAAGCGTAAGAATTTGAGAAGAAAGTAGCTCATATATGAACGAGTATCCTTATATAATACTAGTATTGACGTTCGAGGGAGAAAATAAGAAAGAAGGAAGTACGCGATAGTCGGAATGGCCAATATATAACCGACCGATATAAGGCAAATAGTAAGACGTCATAAAATAGACGTAGGAGGGTGAAATCATAACCAAGTATTATATAGTAATTATTAATGTAATAGCAATATGGGTGCAAAAAAGAGCATATAAGTTACCTGGGAGCAAGCGCGCGCGGGGATATTGGACAATGGTGAAAGACTCTTAAATTTTTTCGAAAAACGGTTATAGTTTAGGTTTTGAAAACGACCTAGTTCTCTATAACCAGTGCTCTGATACCAATCTAACCATGAAATTACCTCTGAACGGAAGGGCCCCCGTTATGTAGTTTTTTTCGCTAAATAAATATTCTTAGCCTTCCATCGCGCTACTCTCCGAGCCGCCGGGGGGTTTGGGGGGCGAAGGCGAAAAGCCCTCAGCGATTTATAAACAAAGTCGGACCGCTGGAAGAGCGCTGCTCGGGGAGCCATAAAAGTAATTCACTATCACGAACGACCAATTTTCGTTCCAATGGTTTTTTCTTCGAGTCATGTATCTAATCCTTCCTTTTACGGATTCTCACGACATTCAATCCGTTCGCTCATGTTCATTGCATATATTTGATGCTTTGACTATTATTCATTCAAATTTTGTTGGAAACCTCGACGAGGACCTGAGTATATCCTTATCTTTTCACAAGTAACCATACGACAAATAAGGCGAATTGAGCACCGGGACGGCGCTCCCTTAAGGGGTAGATATTGTAACATTTCTGAATTTAAGATCAATATTTAAACCGAACTCTAAATTCTATTTCTAATTTTTATGGAATTTATTATTTTTATTTTTATCCGTTTTAACGAAAATCGTCGTTTTAGCGATTTACGAATCGTGCCTTGAATATTTATCCATTTTAACGTTTGAGAAATCAATAATTCCATATTTTAGCTTCGAGAGCTTATTTATTTTTCATTTTAATACTTTTTGACTTTTATCCGCGTTTGGTCGAAACCGCGTCAAAATAGTGTTTTTAAAATTTTTTAACATTTTAATTAAGTGTTTTAACACAAAATAATGTAGTGTAAATTTTTAGAAAAATATAAATATAAATATAACCAAACACCGCCTTATATAACCAAACACTCTCTTATATTTTTTTTATATACACTTTGAAGATAACTAGAGATATAGTTCCCATATATATAAGTGTTGACCCTCATTTAAACTCTTATAAAAAAACACACGACATAACTGGTAAACAAAATCTCCCAGCTCTCTCCTCTCTGCTTATTCGAACCAACAACAACACCATCAAGAATCATCATCAAAAGTTTTCTTTTCAATTCCAATCATTCCTACATCATTCCCATATTAATCCTTATCATTCTCCACAAGAATAAACAACATGTAAGAAGATTTCAAGAGTCTTGGATTTTTAAATTTTTATTAATTATGAGTATAATTGGTGTTGTAAAGGTTTAAATTTAAAAGTTTTTGCAAGATTTGAAGTTGTTAAAAGCTTGGGTCTTATAAAAATTGGGGTGTTGGTGCTCGGCTAAAACAAGAACCACAAGGAGGGTTTTGTTTAATCTTTTTCCTCTTCTTCTATTGTGTTTGTAAGTATCTTTGTTACCTTTTATGTCGATTTAATTGTATGATCATTGCATGTATTTGATTTTATATCAATAATCCATGGATCTTAGTGTATATGTTAGATTGAGTGATTGGATGAATTGGATGATTGAAATTAGTTTAGATGATGGAGATAGGTTAGATTAGGCATGATTGGAACTTGTGGCAAAGTGGAAATCAGTTTGGAAGGGTTTCTGGCTAGGCAAATTAATGCAGAAAATCAACACCCCTTTTGGTTGTCCGGAATATGTTTCGAATTTGATTTTATGCTATAAATATATAGAAGTATGTCCTTAGCTTCGAGTCGATAGATCGCGTAACGTCCCGTAACTCTTAAAACGAGCGTTTGGCAGCCATTTTAAGTTGGGAAAACTTATAAGGCTTCATCAGCTCTTGAACAAAAGTTAATTTTTCTACAGATTTTTTGTAAGGACATTTCGTCATTTTTCTGTTGAATTTTGGGTCCTCGGGTAAAACTACAACAGATTGTTGAAAAAAGCCGTTTTATTTTGCCGCGAGGCTTATTAGTCTTAAAAATGCATAACAACGGGTCAAAACTTAAAGGAAAACTTATGTGTGTGTATATATATATGATAGTTTTCTGCAGAAACTGAAAATGGTAATTTGGTCATTTTCTGTTGGGTTTCGAGTCTCGGCTAAAACTAAAAAGTTGTCCAAAATGTCGTTTCGCTTCAAAAAGCTTTAGAGTCCGAGTCGTGAAAACGTAATTTGGCGGGTCGTTTTGGACGGGTCAGATTTAAGAAAATTTTTACTAAAAAGTTCCCATGGCGAAATTTTAAGGATTGGTCAATTATATTTATAACCAATGAGTAGGCGTAAATTATGTTAACTAAAACAGAAATTTACGACTAATGAATTAATCTTTTACTTTCGTTTGCGTCTACATTTTTTAATTTTGATAACGGGTTAAAATGGGTAATTTTTATAAAAATACAAAGTTAGTCAGTTAGACTTAAAACATGTATAACGAGAACTATAATTATAACTAATAAATTAGATATACACTTTCGGTCTTGACTAATGGTTTTGATTCTTTAAAATGGGTATAATGAGTATAATGAGTTTTGGGTGTGTTTGGACGGGTTGACCGTTGTAAATTCGAATAGAAATAATTGGCTGATTTGTGAGGTCCGACTTGTGAGTAACTAACTTAGTCATTTAAGAGCTTTTCCCTAAGATTTCCAGATTCTAAAATTAAGCTCAAAGAGTCTATTTTCCAACAAGTGCGGCCTCATGGATTTTCAGTAAGTAAAAGTTGGTCAAATGATTTTTACAAGAAACGTTGTCGAAACTGCGTTTTAGGACTAGATTTTAGATTGTGAAGATGTGATGCGCAGACATAGCAAAACATAATATTTTTTGATGAAATTCGAACTAAAGCAAGTTGATAATGTGTATGCATTACTGGAATTTTTCCAGATTTTTCTGAAAAGTTTAAATGGGTCTGATCATGTCCAACTTTTGCAATGTTCTGGCAGACCCGTTTCAGACACCTTATGTTGTAGCATTTTTTGAAAAATGGTTAGACATACTAGGAATTTTTGGGAAAAATACAGTAGCTTGTCAATTCATATAAGTGGTTATAAAACAAGAGATAAACAACGGGTGTGGTCATGTTAGTATTTCTCAAGTTGTCAATGACTAGGAAAAAGCACGTCGAAATGGTTAAAAGGCTAATATGCATATAAGGGCGAAACATTTAGGACGTTGTGATAAGTGAATTAAGACGCACACATAGATTCTATGATATAAGATTTTATATATGTCGAAACATATTATTCTCCTTTCTTTCTCGCGCTTATGCGTTTTATGCATTTTTCTTATAAATATATTCTTATACGCGCACCATTATTTTAGGTCGCGGTTCGGATCTCTCGACCTCATTTCTTCATTGTTGATCATGATGTTCGCATCGTTGTTATCGTTGTTCACTTGTTGTGATTCTCTTATCCGATACTTCTGCTTAAGGTGAGTTTATAGCCCCACCTTTTCTCCTTTTATTGGTTTTCATAACTATTTTCGGGGTGAGAATACATGCTCGTTTTACTAATAAGCTTATTGATTTCTACTACATGAGCGTTACATGAATGTTTTTACTAAAGCTTTTACTTGCCTACCACATGATTTATAATACATGGTTGTTTACAACTGAATTATTAAAGCTTGATTTGCTTACTACATGATTTGAGACCATTGATTATTTGTTTACAAAACCGTGAGTTTTGATACATACACTTGTTTTTAAATGGACGCAGTGCTGAAAGGGTAATGCTATGGCCCGCATATGAAATGTAAACTTATTCGTCGCTATAGCCAAAAGTCCCTATATTCATGAACCTTAGTCACCTTGTAGGGGTGAACGCTAGTACAATTAATAGATCTATTGGGTTTGACAACCCTGTCGTGGGGGTGATTAAGTCGAAATTCTTTCGAGCACCCCACCTATCAACGAACAATTTGTATTGAGAATCCTAGGTATAAGGCAATAATACCTACTTCAGGGGAAAACAAGAATGCATTTGAGATGCAATTACCGTCAAGGTATCGTTGCCAAGATTTCACTCACCACAATTCAATGCGAGTAATGTTGAATGATACTATGAAATACTGTCGATGGCTGATCTTAAACCTTGTGGTCCACTACTAAACATTTCTTGATTTATTGAATCACTACTTGGATTTCAGAAATAATACTTTGAAACGTTGTAACGCTACTTTTCTTACTGAAATATTACTTGTACTATTTAAATACTGCTTTTACTTAAACCTATGAATTCACCAACATTATTGTTGACGTTTTTTGCATGTATTTTCTCAGGTTATTATATTGCTAGCTGAGCATTGGGAGCATTCGAGTCGCGCGGATATCAAGTTTTTAAAGACTCAATTGTTTTTCACATTCGATTAAAACCTTTTTGGGATCGAGTCGTGGTTTGACTCTTTTAAATTGTTCTAAAACGTTTGGGACCTGTGTAACTATGATATTTTATTAAATCGAATGTGACATTTTATTAAACGTCTCTTTTGAGGTCGTTTTCTGTAACTTGTGTGTATGAACTATGAAGTAGCACCCCAAGTGGTATTCCGCTGCGTTGATGTGATTATGGGGGTGTTACATGTATTCTGTCATAACTAAGCCTTTCGTGAGAATTGTGTACGAGAACTGCAAAAAGAAAATTAGAGTTATGGACTTATTAGAGATACCAAAGTTCTATGATGTAACGCTGGAAAGAGTGCTGAAGGAAGTTTCGTTGATCATATGTGAAGTACATTACAAGTTGAAGAACCTACCTCTCATCAAATTAGACAAAGACATTCTGGAGTTATTTGAGAAACAAATCAAGAAACGTCTTAAGCACAGAAGACAGATGAAATGGTAAGAAAGTTTTATGAATGGAAGACCAATTCTACAGCGCATAGTGCGTCGTAACTAATCAGCCCTTAGGGAGAGATTGTTAGAAATATAAAAAGAGTTAATTATTCAAAGAATTGGTTTATGTAATAGTTAGTAATTTTTTAGTATTTAATAAAATGTAACAAAGCTTATGGGGCTTTAATTAGAAAAATAAGCCAAATAGCTAAGTAAGCTTAGAGTATGGAGGATTAGTATAAATAGGAGATTAGCTCCTCATTAGAAAGGTTGGTCATTTGTGTAATCTCTCTCTCCCTGCCTCATTTCTATTTTTCCTTTTCCTTAATGAAAACCCAAATTTAATAATCACATCTCTAGTTCTTTCTGATTGATTCTAACCATTTCCATAATGATCCAAAGCATAAGCAACAATTATACAATTTTTGTTATACTCCGTTTTAACATGTATGGTCACGACTATATGTGGTATCTAAGAGATTTTAGAAAAGCCTTGAACATATCCTACCATGGAATATTGTTCTTTTGCAAGTCGATTAAAACAAAAGATTTAGCAAAAATTAGATACTATCATCATATCTCATATTGTAATGACCCCTTAATTGATGGTGCTCTAGTTCAAAACACAATACTAAATCATGAATTCCATTGTGAAGGAGTTCCCTATCCATCATGGGACAAGTCTCAACTTCATGCTCGATTGAGAGTTTGGGCGGATGTGTTACTCATAAACGTGTTTGTAAAGATTGAAGCTAAATAACAATTGCCTATCATTGATGGTCATATGCTTTATTGTATTGAAATCAACATTCCATTCAACTTTGCCTACTTTGTAGCAAAACTTATGAATGGTTTAGATCTAAAATATGATGTAATTCCTTATGTTAGGATTATGACAATACTTTTCGAGTACATTAAAAACTACATCCAAATGATGAATCTTGAATGACTAAAGTTGATGAAGTGTCTCCCATGTGCTCTCCTTTCACCATGGAATCTCTAAAACCTTAGTAAAATGAGTGAATAAACTTTAGGTCTTGCTTGTAACATAGTTGGTGATAGTGGTATTCCACTTCTATATGTTTCAATAATATGCTTGTTTATGTGTTCATTATCCCTAGCATGCTCAATAAAAAGTAATTGGAGTCATGATAACTATACATTGTTTAAAATTGTGAAATATGTATATGAATGTATGCAACAATGTACAAAGTTATAATAAATCATGATTGAACCAATCCATGTTTCTATGTTTCCAAATGGTAAACTAACCCATGTTGGACTTGAACATGTGTATGTGTTTGTTGCTTGTGGTGTTTTGTGTTTGTTTGTTGCTAGTTTTAGACAAGATCACCTCGAATGTAAGGCTCTTGACCCATGGATCCCAGCCTTGGAACAAGGGGAAGAAACAATATAAGGGGGCACATTTAAAGATATCTATTCTCTACCTCTACAAAGATATCTACCTTCAAGCGAAAGATCAAGAACCTGCCTTTTTGATTTGACAAAAGGGAGAGAAGAAAACCAAAGAGAGCTAAAGCTTACGGGGGAGAAGAAACGCTACTAGAGCTCATAGGTGAAGACAAAGTTCAAGCTTTACCAAATTACAAGGCCAAGATCAAGACGCAAACTACATCCATGACGTTCTTCATCTTCGTTATGTTTGTAATTTTATTTGCTTTCGAATTTTTATTTGTCATCAAAAAAGGGGGAGATTGTTAGGGCAACATTGACTAAGATCTCTTTTATGTTTTAACAAAATTAACAAACGGTAGCCAAAATCTGTAAAACTAGAACAATGCCTCTGGCACGCTGGTCACACGCCACACTCGAATTCTGTTTTTACAAAATTTTGCTCTTCGGCTTTCCACTTACCCAAAACATGTGGATCTTTCAATAAAGGTATGTTCATGATACTTGAGCAATTAGAAACACTCGAAACGAGGTTTAGACTTAGAGAGGAGATAAAACGAATCCTCCCGTTTTTAACAAAATGCCAACTCATTTCTTTTATCAAACGCTTCTAGCCAAGGCCGAAACTTATTTTCTAAACCTAGTATAATCATACTTTTAACATATCATCAAACGAAAGTATTCATTTGACCTTAATTTGGATTTACGTTGTCTCTAATCACGTAACAGGTTTTACTCCCTTATTGGTCAAACTAAATCAAAGGTCACTTTACGTAAATGCATCATTTCCCTTTATGGGATGTGCTTTACTTGAGATGCAAAGCACTTAGCTTGTTTCCATCAAGATGATTAGTGATCATATCTATTGTTAATAATCATGGATTAAGTCTTAATGACTATTTGAGTTTGTGATAATTGAAGGTTAATTATGCTTTGATCTTTCTTACCTTCTCACGCTTAAATGTTTCATAAACTCTCACATTCCTCTATATCTCTCACACATCACTTCACCATCACATCATGACAAATCACATACAACTCACCTCTTACAATTTGAATTTGAAATTCAAATTTCCCCCCTCACAACATCCACCCTTTCTCTCTAAGTTAAGAATATGCCTTGCCATATTATTTCTCTCTTAACCATGCCAACTCACTCACTTAACCATGGTAAGTTTCTAACTAATCCAATTACACATGAAGAAGACCCAATATACCCCTTGTCCAATGGTTCTTTCCTATCTCCTTGAAATTGGACAAGCATCCCCAAATCTTCTTTTCAAACACATCATAAACAGTTTTATTAAATGGCTATTTGATTTGGTTAACCTTGAGTGTAAGAATGATGTAAAGGTCAAAGCGTGAAGTACAATTTGGGGTTTAGCAAGAACGGGTAGTTAAAATGTCAAAAACCCGAAAACCAGAGTCGGGCTTCTGTCACGCGGGCAGCGCGTCGGGCTCGAATTGGGTTTTTCCCATTTTAGGTTTTTGGCCTATAGATACCCCTCTTGAATCTTGTATTCCTCACCTCTTGCTATTCTTTCTTACCTCTCTTTTCTCTTCTTATATCCTCTAAGTCTAACACCACTTATGTGATAATCTTCTCATTCTATGATTCTATTAAAGAACACATCTCCGCAAGAGAGAAACACAAGTACCTAATCCAAACTTGTGTGTTATTAGTTGAATGTCTTCTTTCTCATACCCTTTATATTAGAATCGAGTCTCTAGGTTAGGTTAGGGCTTGATATAAACAAATAACTTTTCATTTAATTTGGTTTTAAGGGGAGTCTTGTATCTTAGTGATCAAACCCTAGATTATTGGGTGATCTAGTTGGGGTTTTGGTATACTTCCAAGGAGAAGTTCTTAGTGTCCTTAGTTGATCTTAGTGATCCTAGGAGTAAGTCGAATCGCGGGTTCTTATGGGTAGATTCTGAAGGCAGAATACAGTAGGGAGTAGGTCTTCTTAGTGAGCGTCGGTCTTAGTGCATATCGGTGGATCGAAGTTGTAATAAGGTTTATAGTACACCATAAGGATTATACTAGAGTAATAGTATCGGTGTCGTGGATTCACAACTGGACGTACAGATTGTCTAAAACCCCTATCTCAAACCAGTATATATCATGGTGTCTCTTTCTCTCTCTATCTACTTATTATCTATCTCATCAAGTAGATCATTGCACCACTCAGTTTCTTTGAGAGTTGAAGTTTCATAAACTTCGAAGAAGTTAAAAAGACTGTATTCACCCCCCCCTGCTATGGTTCTAAAGCCTACATTTCAGTTTCATTTCAATACCTCTAGCAAATTAGGAACAACAGATTTCACTTTGGACGATGTGTTAGATGAAGCTGCTGATAACGATGGAACTGTTGAATTGTTAGAAGACTTCCCATGTTTGTGTCCATATATTCTTTTTTGCTGCTTTAAAAGAAATACATTCATTTGCTAGATGTTATTGCATGATGATTTTTCTATACTGTCAAGGACACCACCATCATTGGAATCGACAACTCTTGAAGGTGCTGGAAAAACAGTGTGCAGTGGTGAAATAAGGACCATATTCATAAAGAGGTTGGTTTTGCAAAACTCAACACCCAAAGGAAAAAAAGAAAGTTGAATAATGGAGCAGGTGTTAGTTTTGTGATCTTTCAACGTTCTTTGTGTTGCTGGTTATGTGCTTTCTTTTGGGGCGTGGAAGTGTTGTATGAAGTTCGAGCGTGAAGGTGTGGGTGGTGACGATGATGTTGTTTTTCATTTTAAGTGTAGACAATATGTTTCAAATTGTGATGTATTTAAAACTATGTAGTGTTATGTTTCTGCTACATAGACCTTTTATCCGAAGACGAAATATTGCATGTTTTTAGGGCATATGTTCAGTTTAGCGGTAAATAGATTTTTGTGGATTTTTAGTTATATGCAAGCGCAATGTGTTTATTGGCTGATGAAAATAAGTCCTTTCCAGTGCACTATGTGATTTCATTAGAAACCTTGCATATGGACTTTGCCAACGTATTTTCCGCTTTGTTTTATGAGTGTATGCAGAAGCTTTGGTAATTAGGTGTTATGTGTTTTAGATATCAAATCGCTTGTATTTTTAGCAGAGGTTCTGGGCAGTGGTTATTGCGTTAGGCATATGTAGTTATGCTTGTCTGCAGTATGTTTATTAGCTAAGGGTAATGACATTTCCACTATATGTAAATCCATGTTTTGTGACTTGCAGCTAATAAAGAATATGGAGAGCAACCAAAGGGTGAGAGTAGGTATTTCTGAGCACGCATGTTTCACATAGGAAAGTCTTTAGTGAAAACCTGATTTTTTATCCTTTTTCTTTTGACGTCTTAAATTTCAATATACAACTTGTGTGTGCAGTTTAAAGTTTGTGTCTGCTAATTAGATAGGCATGACTATAGAACTCTTAAATACACATACAAACTAATCTCAGATTATAACGGAAGGCATGTTTAAGTTAAGAAATATGCCACATCTACGTTGCGTATATCATAACGATATACAAGTGCTTTGCGGCAATGCCTTGCATATGGACTTTGCCAGTGCACTTTGCACTTTGTTTTATGAGTCTATAGAAGCTTTGTTAATTTGGGTGTTATGTGTTTTGGTGATCAAAGTTGGATGTATTTTTAGTAGAGGTTCCGTGCAGTGGTTATTGCATTGGCTATTTGTCGTTATGCGCAGTTGGAGTACTATTATTAGCTAAGGGCTTTGACAGTTTTGAACTTTTGGCCGTTGATTGAATGATCTCGTGGCAGCGCAATATCGGAAGGGGGAATTGCATATATATCCTTGCAAATCCTAATTATTGCATATCTATCCAAACAAAACTTAAAATTACATATATATCCTTCTTAAGCAACATAAATATCATGTATATCCAAATAAAAAAATTATATATAAATAAAACAAAAAAGTAAATAAATAATTATACATGGACCTTTTACCCTTATTCTTTTTCACTCTTCATCTTCTTGGCATAACCATATGCATAACCCACAAACATAATTATTATGAATATCAGTTTTGGTGTATTCTATTTTAGCTAGTTAGATCGAGAATCACATAATATATGTAACTTGATAATTCAAATTACAAAGTACCATGAATTCCAAAAGGTAGAATGATGAAGATTAAGGTGACATAAATTGAGCTAACAGGCTCACCACATTGCAACAATATAGATTCCAAAAGACACGATCCCTCTATGTGATTATAAAGAGAGAGAAAATCCACAGAAATACATAGTTTAATTGTTTAACATTATTGCTAAACCCACATACATATTTATGCAAAAACTGTTAGCCCGTATTTGTATTTAGTATATGTGTATTGGGCTCAAGCTCAAGTCTAGAATACTCTTTGTATTACTTTATAATGTACCATATGATGAATGGAAACACACACACAGATTTATCATCCTACATGGTATCAAGCCATAAGATCCTAAAACCCTAACTCTGCTGATCCCCAAAAATACATCACTTAAACCTTTAAAATTCATCCATTTTTTTCTCACGTAACACCTTTACAGCCTTGTGTTGGTGATTGGTGCTTAGGTCACGAATCCACACAATGTATCTAGTTATTGTTCGTGCAAGGTCACGAGCCGGTATCTACTTGTTATCTTTGTTCGTGCATGGTTACGATTTGTTTATGTTATTTTTTGTTTGTTGTTGGCTGCTGATCAATAATACCCTACGTCACAGTATTATATATCTTATACAAACCCTAAAACCCACATAAAACCCACGTTACAGTTACATAGCCCCTCATTTAAAACCTAACTCATATTATAATGACTGGATCTGATGTCACAGTTACCCTCCTTTAGGATAAGCTCTCTCTCGTCACACATCATCATCTTCTCATGAGGGTTCCCGTTAAACTTGACCTCGAAAACTGGAATTATGGATCATGGGAGTTCTTTTTCGAACAACTTTGTTATAGCTATGATGTGACTAAGTATATTCATGGCTCTACAGTTGAACCCGCTCCAAGAACCCCCCTACCCCTCTCACACCGGAAGAACTCAAAGTAGACAAGATCATTCTCTCATGGATTTTTACCACCCTTTCGGACTTGCTTCAAGCGAGGTTGGTAGTGGAACGTCCCAAATCCGCTAAGGAAGCATGGGATCTCATCACCAACATTGTCAAAGACAACAAAAGGTCACGTACTAATGCCTTGAAGGCGGAGTTGAGATCCATCAAACTTGGTGATCTAAGCATGGAAGCATACTTTCGAAAGATTGAGTCGATTGTTACCATTCTCAAGAGCCTTGACTCTCCCATTAATGATGAAGATGTTGTTCATTATGCTCTCGAAGGTCTACCCGATAAGTACGAACAAGTTTGTGGTATTATGCATCATAGGGACACCTTTCCCGATCTCATGCTCGTATGATGCTAATTACCGAAGAGATGCGTTTGAAGTCCAAGTCTCTTGCACTACTCGTAGATTCGTCGCCCTCTTCTCCCATGGTTCTTATGGCCGACACAGGTATTACTCTTTGCCCTACTACTCCTCATATAAAGTCATGGAGGTCGTGTTACAATTTTGCTAGAGGTTCGTGCCGTTTTGGAAACGAGTGCAAGTTTGTTCATGATGGTAATGCTAAACCAAATAGGACTAAATCTATTACTGGGAATGGGAATAATACGGGTGATATTGTGGCTAAACTTTTAGGGCAGTTGGGCTTAAATACAAATTTACCTTCCACTAATAATAATGGGTCCAATTCTCATAATACTGCTACACCCTCACCTTCGGTGGTACAACCCTTAAGTGCAAATATGGCTCCTGTTTCCTACCATGCCACTGCTAGACCAAACTTAGTCTCACCCAGCCTGTATTATTATTCACCACATGCCCATCCCTTTAGCCCAGTTGCGTGGCCCACTACCTATGTGCCTCCTCCACTGGGTTTTACTTACCCCTAGCCCAACAACATGTCTCGCCTAACAGTATAGTTGTCTCGGCCCAACATGTACCGAACCAACCCAACCCAGCCCAACAGTTTGGTTGTCCACCTGTTAGCCCAGCCCAGCATGTTAATAACCCGGCTTAACATAATGTGGCTATTGTTGCAACTACCCCAGGTCAGGAGACTACTTTACCTCGTGCTTTTACTGCCAGGACTCTTCATGATCCTTCCACTAGTACTTGGAATATGAATACTGGTGCGAGCTCACATCTTAATAATTCTGTTAATAGTCTTAGTGTCATTTTAAATACATGTAGTTATCCGTCTGTCTCGGTTGGTGACAGTCATTCTATACTTGTCACCAATACGGGTCATAGTATTTTGCCAACTCCTTTGCGGTCTCTTCATTTAAATAACGTCCTTATTACTCCTCACATTGTTAAAAATCTAACATATGTTCGTCAGTTTGTTCGTGAAAATAATCGCACTGTTGAATTTGAAGCGTTTGGTTTTTCTGTTAAGGATTTCATGACACGCCGGGTGCTTTTCCGATGTGATAGCACGGGGGATCTTTACCCGGTTACAGCTTCGTCTTTGATTTCCCAAGCATTTCTTGTTAGTCAGCATACGTGGCATCAACGTCTTAGACATCCAAGAAGTAAAGTGATATGTCGTCTCGTTTCTCATAATTTTATTTTATGTAATAAAGAGAAGCTTCCCGTCATTTGTCATGCTTGTCAGCTTGGCAAACACGTGAGGCTTTCGTTTGCTAGTTCCTATATTGTGGTTACTTCTTGCTTTGACATTATTCACTCGGATGTGTGGACTTCACCCATTTCGAGTCTTTCGGGTTATAAATACCATGTCTTATTTTTGGATCATTACTCGTAGTTTGTTTGGGTTTATCCTTTGCTTAATAAATTTGATATGTTGCCTAAATTTATGTTGTTTCATACATACATTCACACTCAGTTTAAGTGTGAAATAAAGTCGTTTCAGTGTGATCATGGTGGTGAATTCGACAATCGTAACCTACATAAACTATTTTCTAACAATGGCATTGAGTTTCGTTTCTCATGTCCAAAAACCTCCCAACAAAATGATAAATCTGAATGCATGGTTCGTATCTTTTGGGTTGAAGCTCTTAATATGGCCACACTTACTCAATATTTTGCCTTCCACTGTTATTAACAATGAAATACCATATACCCGTTTGTTCGGCAAGAACCCGGACTATAGCCTTTTTACGCACTTTTGGGTGTCTATGTTACCCTCATCACAAACTTGAACCCCGGGCCACACCATCGATATTTTTGGGACACACTTCCAATCATCGTGGGTATCGATGTCTTGAGTTGAACACCAATAAAATCATTATATCTCGTCATGTTACATTCGATGAAACGGTTTTTCCCTATGGTTCTCACACGACATGCACGGCACCTACATATGCAATTTTAGATGATTCATACGACCTCATCCCTCCAATCCCCCTGTTAACTCCCACTATCCAACCTACTGTATCGAGCCAATAACTCCACATTCTCCAAATATGCCTTTTGACACACCAATTGATATGACTGATTTTATTTCAGCCGAGACCCAATCCTCTAACCCAACGGCCCATTCTTATACGCCAGCTTAAATACCTACTATACCCTAAGACCCTGACGTGGCCCACAACCCAACACCAACCCAATGGACTCTTCCCAACCCACGACCTAAAATCAGAACTTAACTCAACATGTTGCTATCCTCGACCCGCCTCTAAACACTAACCCGAATACGGTTTCGGTTCACCTTATGGTCACACGTTTTTGTGACGGGACCACTCGTCCCACTTAGCGTCTCAATCTTTATGTGTCTTCTGTTTCCCCTTTACCTAAATCTTATCGGGATGTGTTTAATGATCCAAATTGACAAAATGATATAAATGATGAATATCATGCACTTATTAAAAATAACACTTGGACTCTTGTACCTCGCCCTACGGACGCAAATATCATTCGCTGCATGTGGCTTTTTCTCCATAAGTATTTGGCAGATGGTACACTTAGTCGCTACAAGGCTCGTCTTGTGGCGAATGGTAGCACACAGTTAGAGGGTGTGGATGTTGATGAGACTTTTAGCCCGGTTGTCAAACCCAATACTATTCGGACTGTTCTTAGTTTGGCTGTTTCTCGACATCGGCCGATTCATCAGCTTGATGTCAAGAATGCTTTCTTACATAGTGATTTATCTAAGACAGTTTATATGCATCAGCCACTAGGGTTTTGGGACAAAACATATCCTGATCATGTGTGTTTATTACAGCAGTTTCTCTATGGGCTCAAGCAGGCCCCTAGATCTTGGTTTCAGCGGTTTGCATCTTATATCACCCGTGTTAGGTTTCAGTCTAGCCGTTGTGACTCATCTTTATTTATATACAGGCATGGGATGGATACTGCTTACTTATTATTATATGTTGATGATATTGTGGTCACAGCTTCTTCTCAGCCTTTATTACAGCGGATTATTGCTTCCTTATATCATGAGTTCTCTATGATGGATCTGGGTTCTCTTAAATATTTTTTGGGCATTTCTGTTACACGGGATTCTTCCAGGATGTTTTTGTCCTAGAAGAAATATGTTGTTGAGATTCTTGAGAAGGCGCATATGGTTAATTGTAACTCTAGTCGGACACCTGTTGATACGGAGTCTAAGCTTGGAGATGATGGTGGTCCGATCTCTGATCCGACCTTGTATCAGAGTCTTGTGGGTTCTTTACAGTATCTTACTTTTACCCGCCCTGATATCTCTTATGCAGTGCAGCAGGTTTGTCTTTATATGCATGATCCGCGGGAGCCTCATTTATCGGCTCTTAAACGGATCTTGCGATATGTTCGTGGTACTTTGGATTATGGGTTGCAGTTATTTTCCTCCTCTACTACAATTTTGGTTGCTTATTCAGATGCAGATTGGGCTGGTTGCCCTACTACTCGGCGTTCGACTTCAGGTTACTGTGTATTTCTTGGCAACAACTTACTCTCTTGGTCCTCTAAGCGACAGCCGACGCTTTCTCATTCCAATGCAGAGGCAGAGTATCGTGGTGTTGCCAATGATGTTGCTGAGACTTTTTTGTTAGGCAATTTACTGTGCGAGTTGCATACTCCTTTATCTTCCGCTACACTTGTCTATTGTGATAATGTTAATGCTGTTTATTTATCCTGCAATCCGGTTCAGTATCAGTGTACGAAGCATATTGAGATTGACATACATTTTGTTCATGATTTAGTTGCGGCTGGTCGGATCCGTGTTTTTCATGTTCCTTCTCGTTATCAGTATGCGGATATCTTCACCAAAGGTTTGCCTTCGGCTTTGTTTGAGGAGTTTCGCACCAGTTTGAGCGTCCGGTGTCCTCCCGCTCCAACTGCGAAGGAGTGTTAGCCCGTATTTGTATTTAATATATGTGTATTGGGCTCAAGCCCAAGTCTAGAATACTCTTTGTATTACTTTATAATGTACCGTATGATGAATGGAAACACACACACATATTTACGATCCTACAAAAACCTATCATGTGAAGAAATAAAATTGTTTTAACATTATTGTTAAACCCACATATATACTGTTGGTAACTGATAAGTAACGTTTGGGATGTGAAGAAATAAAATTGATGCATAATTGTGTGTCGTGTACATATGGCCAAAAAGAAGCATAACTGTTACTTGTAATTAAGTGTCGTATACATGTGGCCAAGAAGATAAGGTTTGAAAAAGAATAAGGGTAAAATGGTCAAGGTATAGTTACTTATTTATTTATTTTTTTAATTACATATAATTTGATTATTTGAATATATATGTTATATATGTAGTTTAAGAAGGATATGTATGCAATTGAAAGTTTTACTTGAATATATATATGTAATTATTAGGCTTTGCAAGGATATATATATATATATGCAATTCACCCATATCAAAACCTGTACTTACGACATGTGCAATATGAACTCATACGAGTGCTCGACGACAACACGAGTGTGAAAATCTTTGTTACTTTACAATAATGCAAGTATAATGGGAGTATGATTTACAATTAGATGAAACTAGTATGGCTGCCCGCGCTCCGCTGCGGGACGCCTAGCGGGCATTGGTGATTATTCTTGTGTCGTGTATGTGCAAGTGGATGCAATCCGCTTAAGATATGATATGATGCAAGCGAGAGTCCTAAGAAACTTACATTAGGAACTACTGTTTTTGAGAAATCCATAAAGTTAAGTTGTGGTTACATAGGAGAGAAGGTGCTGATACAATCAGAAATTAAAGCTACTTACTAATAGAGTCCTGTTAGTGATTTACATAGTTGAGTTTAACAAAAGCATCTTGTTGCATTCTATTTCCTTTGTTCACAATTACATACCACTTCTGAGTAAGAAGCTGGGGTGCTTCAGGCATTGCATCTGTTGCAGTCCCTTTACTGCCCTCTTTAGCCTTCTCAAGCGCCTGTCACGTGATAGACCCTTTACTTATTGTTCAGGATCTGCATGACAACACATGGACATTTCGTCACATATAGAGCGGTAAGTAATTATACGAAGGTGTTAAATATATAAATTTGTTTTGGAAGGGTATTTTGTTTATTAATAAAGTTCATCAACTACCTTTTTCTAATCTCTTGCTAAACTTTATGTGCTTTTTTTCTTACAACCAATAAACAATGTTTGTATCAGTGAAGTACTTCACACTCGTAGCTCAAATACTTTTAAACAACATCAGTTTTGAACCATACATGTCCTTTTGATCATTAGCTTGTGCCTGTTGTTTTTTGCTTTAGCAGCAACTTTCTTTTGCAGTGGACATTCACTTAGGACAAAAGCTTTTTCTGGTTGCACACAAACATGGTCCATTAGATGTTGATGAGCCGTTGCTTCTTTTGTTGGTCAATTAATATTTGACGATGTACAGGAAATATGTCTTGAGTTATCAATATAATCAGAACATGTAGCTGCAGAAACCAATAAATCGAATTCATTAACCACTACAATGGGCAACAACTAAAATAATTAATAAAAGGTAAAGCTACATAATGTAGTAATAATATACTTACCAATTAATCTGGATGCATCATTCCATAACATCCGCACACATTGGAACAGAAGTTTCATGCGTTGCGTTTATGTTTAACGATGCTTTTGAATGCCGACTTTGACCATTAGCCTCAGAAGATATGCAGAAGGTCTTGCGATCACCTAAATTTCCTTTCTTTGAAACACATAGTGTTCCAAAGTCCATTTCAAAACCATAAGGCGTCTTCCTTTTTCGACCAAAGGATAAAGTTGAAAAATCAATGTTATACCTGGAAAACACTTGGCGGTCCGCAACGGAGATGGATTCAGAGGAGGCCTGCTAGTCCAGCTGTTTTCAGCTTCAGCAATCGTCTTTTTCAGTTACTGTAAGACAAAAATTCTTGACGTTAACTGTTAAATTAACAATAGAAATGACATGTGCAGTAAAATTGTACTAAAGAAATTTTTAGAATATCAAATCTAACACGATAACCAACGAAACTCGAAGAGCATCATATTGTTACACCTTCAAACAACTATACTTTTGTGCAGCGTTTGTTTTTATTACAACTGTTATCGTCTATGGTTTTGATCAATGCATATTAAAAAAAGGTAAAGATGAAGGTTAAAGTCACCTGAATCTATAGGAAATCCCAAGGGCGTGAGTCCCTCAACAGTAGCATTTGTAGCTTGATGTATTCGCTTCTTCTTTTTTGATTCAATGAAAGGCTACAAAAGCTTCAGGTTTATGATCATCGTTATCGTTCTTCAAGAATTTCAAGTGAAAAAGAATTATAAATGAACCATTACCTGAATATCAGAATTAGACTCTGATGGTTTTGTTTCCCAGTGAGACTCACTGGCAGTTGCCGGTGGCTTACGTATCCATAGTTGCCGGTAGAAGTATACAAATAATGTTTTGCTAAGTCATGTAAATGAACACAATTTAAGATTCATTCGTGTGGTCTAGAGAATATACCCATGAGGATGATGTTCGGCTGAACGCCAACGGTGAAGTATCCCTCGCAGCTGGTATAAAGTCTTTACATATATCACGTAAAAAGTTATTTGAAATTTTCTTCATTACTATACAATTATTACCCTTATTGACACATTGATAACTGATGGACCCAATGGAAACCAAGCAGTCTGCTTTGGCGAATTAATCCGTCACAGCTCGCATGACACCGCTTCGCATATTACAACATAAAATTTTAAGCAAATACGATATGAAGTGAGAGTGGTGAAAACTTGTTATAACGTCGGTATGGACCCAACCGAATCTCTAGGCCAAGAATATTAGCCCTAAAGAGAAACCGAAATCTAGCACATTAAAATGGCATCATTCCATTCGCCAAATGTAAGGTTCATGTCTGCAAATACAAAAGCAAAACCAAATACCATTCTTAGTTGCAACCATAACCCGGCTCAAGTTACCTCGCCAAGATACCGCCGATTTTGGCTGCAACAATAACCCGGGTCAGGCTACCCCGACAAAATAATGCCTTAAGAAGACTATTCAATACGCCATTAACAACCACCTGTGGTGGTTGCATTCCCATACCGTGGATGTGTTTGTGAAGGTTGCATAGGCGACTAATACTCGCTCTCTACCTTCCTTCCACGTTGCTCATAATGTCAACCAAAATGTCAGACTACCCTGTTTCACGCGTAACCCAAAAAATAAAACTCATCCTAATATTGGGGTTACGCATACCCTCAATATATAAGCAATAATGAACCAAATGTATTGGCGCAGGCATTCGCCGTATACAGATATATGTTTATCGCTTTTTTTTCTAAGTTATTATTATCGTCTGTAAGCGGTTCGAAACACCCGCCATGGCTGCAACTAAAATGTGATTATGGTTACCTTGCCAAGATACGAGAACCATGCCTCGCCATGGCTGCATCCACAACTTGGTTGTGGTTGCTGCGCCAAGATACGGGACTGGCCAAACCAACGCTTACAAAAAATAAATATCAGTCGGTTCAACCTCGGAACCGATAATAGCACAACAACAAAATTGCAATAAGGAAAATAGGTGCAACAATACTGACATACAAAACCAAGGAAACCTTAAGAAATCAGGATTTTCAATCGATCCTTTCAGTAGCAGAATAAAACCTTTCCATGGAGTTGGATGTATAAAGGAATCAAAAGCCCCAAGATCCCAATCGTAGGTAAGGGAAAACACTAAGGTGGACGGTGTACAAATCTTCTTCCTCTCTTGCTTCCTTGCTACCTGATCATCCGTATATATTATGGTGTTTCTGAAAGTTCTTGGTTTGTATGGGATGAGAGATTTCGCCAGTGATGAAGTATGTATGTTGATATGATGAAGATGGTGATGAATTATCTAGCGACTTAACGGAGGAGGTGGATAACTTATATAAAGGAAAGGGAAGTTGGGTTAGATTATATTGCATGGGCTAGGCTAACATATTCGGGCTGGGCCATCTACAGTTGTTAAATTGTAAAGTAGATTTTACATCTCAAATGATAATATAAATAATTGTCGTTTATCATTACAATGTGCAAGGGGCCAATTAAGGCATGTCGATCTAGTTGGTGTTATAACCTCAAGTTAAGTAAACATCTTGTTGAATCTTTTACATTGGTTGATCACAATATGAGTTGGCATTTGGCAATTTCATAACTTCATGCCCATCATTGTTACATCTTGAATATCCATTTATTGCCCCTCATTCTAATCGAATAACAGGACCACCACCTAAGAGCACTCAATCGTACGCAGCGTTATATGGCATGCTATTGCCCAATAACGCAACCCTATAAAGTGAAACACAACCAACCTCGTGCCATAGGGCTTCGCACCGAACTCATCAGTCGAAGTTATCCGACATTTCTTGTTATTTTTTATTTTTGTTTTATTGAGTTAAGTTTGTGTCAGGAGCTGTCTTATAACGTAAGTGATGAAAGAAGGTTCTTTTGGGTTAAGTTATAAGAGCATCCACTATAGTAAACTTTTCTAAATGTTTATAATTGTGTTATGACATTAATTTATAAACCTTTTAGTTTTATAAACTTATCCCTACTATGTATAAACCTTTTCAAGTTTTATAAACATCTCACATAATACAAATGCATTAAATTATGAAAAGGTCTAATATCTTAGACCTCTTCATGCCACACAAGCTTGAAATGGATGTTCACTATGGTTTACAAGTTTTTAAACCTCTTCATAATTTTATAAATCTTTTCATAAACCACCATAGTGGATGCCCTAAGCTTTGAATTATAAGAAAAAAATGATGATGTAACTTCATGCCCATGATATTCCATCTTACGTCTTAAATATCCATTTATTGCCTCTCGTTGTAATTGAATATGACCACCTAAGCACAAAACTAATAATGTCCTTGATTTTCATACGAAAAATATTACCCAATTAAATTGTATGTGATAAATATATCGAGTTTTGATTTGTTCTTAACAAGTCTGTTTGACAAGTCAGTTGTATATCTTCAGTTTGTTCGACTGTGTATGTATTAGTTTTGATTTTAGAGGCTATTTCATTTGTCCTCTCTTAAAACTTGAAAATTTCAAATTTACTTAAATATATAGCTTCAAAAACATAAGACCGAGTCATGTGAAGTGAGTGTTGTGTGTGTGTTTATTAAATGATATTTGTGAGGTATATTTTTTTTGTGTGAGTCTCAGTGTTTGTAACGCCCCAACCCAAAAGGGTAGAAGTATTACAAGTATGGTGTGACATCAAAGGCATACATAATCATAACACAAGCATAAACAGAGGAAGTCTCAATAAATAACCAATGAAAATAAGTCAACATGACTTAAGGTACAAAGTTCTTGAAGGACAGACATATCCAAATGAAATAACCGTAATAACGAATGTCTTGAAAAGAAACAATTCATATATCAAAACTAAGATCTCTAGGGTTAAGTACACACTCTTTATCACTCATGATCTGAGAGGCAACCCCGATCCTAGTTTAGATACTGCCGCATGGAGGTAGTCAGTCAGCAGGACAGGCCAATAGGACTCTAGGAAGAACAGAACGCCAAGGAAGGCCTAAGAGTGAGGGCAGCCACAGAGAGGAGGAGAGACAGGAAGAGGAAATGTCGATAGATAGCAGAAGAGGAAAAGAAAGTGACGGTGGCTTACCAAGCCCCAGTGAACAGATATATATAATCGAACGCAAAAAGATAACAGAAAATCAAAGGATACGATACAAGGTGCAAAGGATATCACAAGACATAATCAAAGGAATACAAATATAAGGTAAGACAAATCAGAAGTCAATTCATAGTGTAAGGTAAAATGAATCAGAAAATAATATCAAGTCCAATTACCAAGCCCAAACAAATCATATCATAGTAACCATGGAGTCATGAGCTCCAAATTGTGAAAGACGTGGAATGCACCCAAACATCAGTCACCAAATATTCATATATCATAATGTCATAATCCATCGAATACAAAACAAATCTAGGATGCATCCATACACCCCTTAAACAAATAATAATCTTCATAATGCGAGCAAATTAATTTCAAATGGGGGGACGGTGTGAGAAATACTCACCCACAAATGAGTCTGGACAAAGGTGCATCAATGACACGACCATGTTCTTCATGGCTTAGGGAAACATAATAGTGGCTCGGGTCTCAAACTGAAAGGGTTCAAAGCAAGTCATATCAAAGTTCTTTTCAAAGGGGATCATAGCATGGTTCAATGTCAAAGGTTCAAATATTCAAAGGTAGCATAGCAGGGTTTCAAAACAGACATAATAACAGATCATATAAGAGAACCAAGATAAAAGGCTAGGAGGGAGATAGCAATGTAGCAATTTACTTAAGTAATAAAGATAAGAGAGGAATATGTCATGAGACCTTAACGTATAAGGTCGAAATATCTGTACCTTATCCGAAGCTAAGCATATAATCATAGAAAAACACAGGAATATCAATATCACTCCCTCTGAACGAAACTACAAGACAATGAGATAAATTCGAATTTACAAAACATTCATTCTAAGTTATACTTTCATTTTTAGCAACTTTCCTTTTTAGTTACTTTTTATTTGTAGTAACTTTCCATTTTTGAAACTTGCTTTTTTTGTAAACTTTCTATTTTTAGTACTTTCTTTTTTTAGTACGTTCTATTTTTAGTAACGTTCTATTTTTAGTATGATTTCCAAAAATTAGTAATATTCATCATTTGAGATTCTATTAAGTATTTGAATAGCTTTAGGGCTTAATATGAACCTTACAAGTTCATGGTTTAAATTTGACAACTTACCATCATTTTAGGGTTTAATATATAAAATCAACAATTTGCAAGGTTAAAGTGCTAAATATCAAGTTTTCACATTTTATTCAGATTCTACCTTCCATTTTCTGTATTTACAAGTCACCCTTAAATTTATTCAATTTACATATTTAGCCCTTTTGTTTATTAATCTATTTAAATCAATATCTTTAATTTCATAATTACAAAACAAGTCCTTATTGATCTCAAATTATGCAATTTCATATTTATTAATATTAAATATACCAAAAATTCCTCTTTCAGAATTTATAATTCAGTCCCTATGATTTTAATTAATTAATTTTCTATTATTATTATATGTAAAATAAACCATTATAAATCAAAAAAATTCAAATGAACCATCTTATTCCCCCTCCCCCCAAATTTCATTTTATACAAGAAATTAAATAAATATAATAACATGTCTAAAACAGACCCCATAGTTTCAGGAAATTACAAATCCACTCCCTTTACTTTAAATCACTATTCGGTAATCTAATTAATTACACCTAAAACTACCTAATTTAATTTTAAACAATCACAAAAAATAATTAATATTCCAATCAATTGTCATTTTTTTACCTGGAAAAATTATATTACATTAAACCTAATTTTATTTTCCTTTCCTTTTTACTTTTATTCGAAATTCGGAGATAAGATAATCCCAAATTAATTATTCGAATCCTTTCCTAAATTTTTCAAACAAATTTATATGAGTCATATATGATATAAAAAAACCTTATAATAATTAAAATTCAATTGTTACAAATACACTTTTTATGACGATTTCATAATTAGCTAAAAATTAGGGTTTTAGAACATGTTTTAAATTATTTCGACCAAAATAACATCTTTGATTATTTTTTCTTACACTTAGATCGAGTTTTTTTTTTAATTGATACCCAGCCGACACGTGTAATGTCGCTCAACTTTTTAAATATCACTCGAATTATTGAGCGACATGTTTGGCTGATTTGGTAATTCCCATAAACTTGTCCTCTGCATGAAAAGAGTTTCAAAATATGTCCGGTTTGGTAATTTTCGCTACAAAATATGATCTAAAAAAGACACCAATCAATTCAACACCTACCAAAAAAAACAATATTTATGACCACCTTTTTCTCTCTTTCATTTTTCACCATTCATAACACACACCAAAACACCTCAACTGTGTGTAATAATCTCAAAAAAACATACTGAAAATACCTCAACTGTGTTGTGTCCATGACAAAATGCTTCAGCTTCACAGCTTCAAGAAACTGGTGCCTGAAGACAACTTTCTCAAACTCTGGTCTGAAATCCACCATGACTGACCTTGGTGATGGCACCACTATCCACTGCTGGATACCCAAAACCAAAAAACACACCCGACCCGACTTGCTCCTCCTCCACGGCTTCGGAGCCAATGCCATGTGGCAATGGGGCCCACATGTCATCCCTAAACTCATACACCACTTCAATGTGTACGTACCAGACTTGGTTTTCTTTGGTGACTCAGTTACAACTCGGTCAGAACGGACTGACTCGTTCCAAGCTGAGTGTGTGTACAGAGTCATGGTGGTGAATGATGTAAAGAAAGTGAGGGTGGTTGGGTTGAGCTATGGTGGATTTGTGGCGTATAGTATGGCTGTCCAGTTTAAGGAGATGGTGGAACGAGTGGTGATATGTTGTGCAGGTGTGTGTTTGGAAATGAAGGATTTGGATGATGGGTTGTTTCCGGTTAAGACATTGGAAGAAGCTGCTGAGATATTGTTGCCTCAGACGCCTCAGAAGATGAAGGAGTTGATGAAGTTTACTTGTCGACTTTATTGACGTAAGTTTTTATGGGTTTTTCTAACATGTGCACTAGAAATGTCTAGGAAACACTTACAAACCCTTACTGAATTCTGATAGATTTGCTACTATCCATTACAAAGTATCAGTAGAAAAAAATCATAAGAAAACCGTTACTTATAACTGTACTCATAATAAGTTGGGAATTGTCGAAGTTTCACCACGGGTTCAGAGCTAAATTTGATGAATTACAATGTACCATTTTTCATCTAATTCAGCAAAATATTACGGAGTATTAGGTGACATAATGATAAACTTTGAATAATTTTGTTATTATGTGTAATAATATGAATATAGAAACTAGCAAAAGAATGTTCTGGTCGTTTAACTAATTACATGGTTTAACCTTTAAACGTGGAAAAAAAAAGACTAAAGTCTAAAAGTTGAAAAGGGGTCCGTATCGACAGATATGTGTGGAAACATGTGGACCAGTTTCTGGATGCTTACATTTATAACATGTTGAATCATAACGTGATATAGAGTATGGTGCATCATACCTTTTTCGCAACATACAACAATAACTTGCTTTTGGTAACAAGAAAAAGTTATGTTAGAAAATGTCTTTTAACATTTTACGCATGATCATAGCATACGTATGACACAGCGCATCATAGTTTATTTCAAACAACGAATTTCCGTAACTTTGCGAAGACAACTATAGCAATATATACAACAAATTCATCACATAAAATGCAGGCTATATAATGGTATTGACATAAAGCTACCACATATAAGACGGGCATAACATGATGTATTGGGTGCAGGAGATGAACAAAGAACACGTAGAGGAGAAAAGGGAGCTGATTATTGCTCTAGCCAAAGACCGTAAACTTTCCGAAATTCCCAAAATATCCCAGGTCAACTCCTTACTATCAATTGTGACTCATTTACACTCATTTTGTTATACATTTATTATTTTTGAACATATACAAATGTACCAATACATAATGCAGCCAACGAAAATAATTTGGGGTGATAAAGATCAAGTATTTCCTTTAGAATTGGGCTACAGACTGAAAAGGTTTGACTTTCTTCAGTAGTACATGTTTTGACTTTTAAAGTCAAAGAGGGTAAAAACGACTAATGGTTTATATTTGATAAAAATGCAGGCATTTGGGTGATAATGCAGATATGGTGGTTATAAAAGGTACAGGACATGCGTATCTTGTAGAAAAACCAAAGGAGTTTTATAGACATCTAAAGTCCTTTTTAATCCCTGAAGTTCCTCCTATACCTTCGATAACCACACCACACACTGCCGCCACTCCCACTATCACAAACGCCCCAACCAACAACCACGACCTTCATTCCCATAATAATGGCTCGGTCACTGTTGCTACCTAATTCTTAATGGTCTTAAAGTTTTGAGCAGTAACTCTTAATGACTAGATATGATTCTTGTAATCCAACAATCAAAGTATTTATTGTACTAATGCTGTATTATGTAGCGCCCCATTTACATGAAAATGGGTCAATCTAGAATATTTTTTTATTTCCATGTGGTAAAGTATGTTGAAAGTCAATCTGAGTGTATTCAAATGCTTACAACTTACAAGTTACAACCTCTTAGATTGACTTATTCATGTCATTACTCTATGGTATATTAGAGAGTCGATAGGTCAACCCATCCAGACGTGTTTTGACCCGTTTATCTAATGTCCCAAAGTATTTGTAATTCAGCAATCAAAGTTTTATTGTACTAATGTTGTATTATGTAGTGACTCATTTACCTGAAAATTGGTCAATCTAGATTGTTTTTTATTTCCAACTGGTAAAGTATGATGAAAGTCAATGATACAGGATCATAACAGTCAATCTGAGTGTATTCAAATGCTTACAAGTTACAACCACTTAAAATTGACTTATTCATGTCATTACTCTGTAGCATATCAGCTGTAGCCCAATTCAGATGTAATTTGACCCGTTACAACCTCTTAAGTTCGATAGGTCAACCCATCCAGGCGTAATTTTACCCGTTTAACTAATGTCCTAAAGTACCAGACCTATCCATTTGTGGTTTTAAGTTCAGACGAAACACACTATGGTAGAATATCAGCTGAATGTAAAGTTTACCTAAAACAGAAGTTGCATGCAAGGGAAAAACAAGTAAAACTATACAAAATCACATCACATGAGCTATGTGTATATACCAACGTTTCAAGAAGATTCATGACCGAACGAAGTAGCAAACATATATGTATCGATGAATGAAACAAGTAAAGACGAACTATTTCAAGTTTTTAGATTCTTGACATCTGTAAAACCGACTATAGTTTCTTTATCTACTGAGTTTGAAACAGACCTTACCGTCCTTGAGGTTCTTCACTACTCTTCATCACCAGCCTTATTCTCCACGTCCTTGAGGTTCTCTCCACTAACTCCATCAACAGCCTTATTCTGTTCACCTGCTGTGTTATAAATACATTCGAATAACAACGAATTTTAGTTCATTGTAACATGTGTTGTCTTTGAATCAAAACTAGCACTCAGTAGAAAAAAAATCAGTGTATAACAATGGTACGCAGATTAAGCCGTTTTTATGTTTTCGTCCGATTTTTACGTTTTCGCCCGTTTTTTTACGATTTCATCAGCTTTTTTACGTTTTCGTCTGTTTTTTTACGTTTTCGTCCGTTTTTAACGATTTTGTCCGTTTTTTACGTTTTCGTCTGTTTTTTTACGATTTCGCCCTTTTTTTACGATTATGTCCGTTTTTTTACGATTCCATCCGTTTTTTTACGATTTCGTCAGTTTTTTTACAATTTCGTCACCTGTTTTACGATTTCCTCACTTTTTTTACGATTTCTTCAGTTTTTTTACGATTTCGTCAGTTTTTTTACGATTTCGTCAGTTTTTTTACGTTTTCGTACATCATTTTACTTTTTCGTACGTCATTTTACGTTTTCGTTTGGTTTTTTACGTTTTCGTCTGGTTTTTTACGATTTCGTCCGTTTTTTACGATTTCGTCAGTTTTTTAATGATTTCGCCAGGTTTTTACGTTTTCGTATGTTTTTTACGTTTTCGTCTGTTTTTTACGATTTCGTCTGTTTTTACGTTTTCACCCGTTTTTTACGCTTTTGTCCGTTTTTTACGTTTTCGCCCTTTTTTCGTACGATTTCGTCCGTTCTTTTACGTTTTCGTCTTTTTTTACGTTTTCGTCCGTTCTTTTACGTTTTCGTACGATTTCGTGCGTTTTCCTAGGACTTTGTCCGTTTTCGAAAGTAAGAAAATGGCAAAAAAAGTACTAAAACGAAAAATAACCGACAAAAACATACAAAATTGGACAAAAACGGACGAAAATGTAAAAAAATCGACGAAGTCGTAAAAAATTGGACGAAATCGTAAAAAATAGGCGAAATCATAAAAAACCGGACGAAATCGTAAAATATTGACGAAAACGTAAAAAATGGTGAAATCGTTAAGAAACTTACGAAATCGTAAAAAAGTCCGAAAACGTAAAAAAACTAACGAAATCGTAAAAAAACAGGCGAAATCGTAATAAACTGACGAAAACGTAAAAAAAACTTACGAAATAGTAAAAAAGACGAAATCGTAAAAAACAGAGGAAATCATAAAAAACGTGCTAAATCGAAAAAAAATAACGAAATAGTAAAAAACTTACGAAAACGTAAAAAACGGACGAAATCGTAAAAACGATTGGGTGAATCGTAAACAAAATACGGTGCGAAATCGTAAAAAAACATGCGAGAAAAAGTAAAAAATCTGACGAACAATTGTAAAAAACAACGAAAATTCATTAAAAAAACAGACGAAATCATAAAAAACAGGCGAAATCGTATAAAACTGACGACAACGTAAAAAAACTGACGAAATAGTAAAAAACAGACGAAATCGTAAAAAAACAGACGAAATCGTAAAAAAACGGACGAAAACGTAATCGTGAACACACAGAATATATGTCGACAAAGAAACCCGTATCGGAGAAAATTTCTACAAGTACATACCACCGAACCATTTTCTATATTTCTTAATACCTTTCTCACAAAAACACAAGTAATAAGAATGTTCTTAGAAATTACATCAGATTAGTGGGTCGTGGTGGAAAAGTAGCCATGAGATTTTTCAGAGAAATCTCATGAGATTCAGTATGAATCTCTTGAGATTCCACTTGAATCATTTGAGATTCCAGATAAATCTCTTGAGATTCAATATGAATCTCTTGAGATTCAATATGAATCTCTTGAGATTCCATGTAAATCTCATGTGATTCTGTTGTGAATCTCATTATTCATATAAAATATATTTATTAAAATTTGTTGGTTCAAGTTTTAGTAATTTTTTTTTTGGTTGTGTGTTTATTAACAACTATACAATTAAAACAATATATTCAAATAATATAAGTGGAATCTCTATGAGATTTAAGCGTAAATCTAAGGATATTAGATTGTGAATCTCAGAGAATTGCTGCAGTGAATATCATGAGGATTCAAGAGTTGCATATAGTACATTAAAGATTTTAGGTTTAAACACAAACAAAAAACTTACCTTATAGTCTCATGCTGTTTGAGTTTTTTCTCCTTCTTTTTTTTCCTTTTTGGGAAAAAATGATTTATTTTCATTCGGACTTCTTGTCTCTAATAATGGAAGTTTCACAACCTTCAATCTAATAAATGCGCTTCTTGTCTCTATATACTTATGTCGATTTTATTGACGTAGTTTTTATGGTTTTTGCTAACATGTGCACTAAGAAAAGTCTAGGAAACCTTACTGATTTTTGATAGATTTGCTACCTATTCGTTTTTAAAAAAGTATCAGTTAGAAAAAGAATCATAAGAAAATCGTTACCTTATAAACTTGTATCATAATCCATGGAAAATGCTGTGGAGTTTCGTCAATCATTACTCCTCATGAATACTCTCTTAGGAAAGATTCGTAAATGTTGGTATGTTGGAAAATTGTCGGAGTTTCCTCAATCATTTCCTATGAAAATTCGTAAATTGTTGGGAATAAAGTCAAGCTGTCAAACGTACTGCCTAGCAAAAGGTCAAAGTACTGCTAAGTAGAAAGTCAAGGTACTGTCAGTCAAAGATCGAGTACTGCGTGGATAAGGAATTCTTAAAGGATTATCATTTAAACGGTTATGTTAGTAATTATCTTTTTAACAGTTTAGGTTTATGATTAGTACTTGATTAGTGTTTATGGCTTACAAGACTGTACATCTTACTAGAGGTTATCCTTATGTTGTATAAAGGATCTATAGGAGAATTAGAAGATATAGAGAAAAACACGAGTGATTGATTTATTAGTGTGGATATTAGGATCTGCAATTTAGGCAGATTCAAAATGTTTATAAAAGAGATCGTTGAGAAACTATGTGTGTTCTTTATCTTAGTACTGCCAACTAGATTCGCATACGTTGACAGTATATCAGTGTTTCATTTAAGGAATATCGAGCCTCACAAGTGGTTATCAAAAAGAGTTGTGGAAGAGCTTGATCTAGAGAACTTTAATCAATCGAAAATCTTTCTAAAATCATAAAAGATTGTCTGATACAGAACCCTTATCCCTACCACCTCGTCCGTTACTGAACTTAGATATCCCTATAAGTCAAGACAAGGTGAATATGACCCTATGGTCCTATGAAGTTGCGAACAGTATACAGTCGCTATCACTTATCAATTTATATGGGACAAATCTCCAATGGAAACCAAACCAAAATGATCTTGCATCTCCCTACAGTGTCTGACTCTCCAAAGATCTTCACTTGCTGCAAAACGCAAGAAGAAACATATGAGAAAGCCCTTTTTTGACTGCGGAGCTGCCATACCTTGATAGACATCTTCTCTCGTTTTTCATGATGCTGTAGGATGCAGATCTTTATGGAAAGCTCTAAAAAGGGCAGATTTGGAGGGAAACGAAGCATCAAAGAAGATGCAAAGAATCTGTTGAACAAAATTTGAGACATTTACATATTGGATCTAGGGAAGAATAGATCAGCATACGAAAGGTTTCTGCGTATTCTTAGCATGCTTGAATTACTGATGTACGGTCTGTCCATTAAAGATGCAAATTTCGAAGTTTCTAAGAAGCCTACATCTGTGAGGCATCTAGTGGGCTACATGATTCGGGGACAACCTGGATTGGACGAATTAGACTTTGTGAATCTATACAACAACTTAAAGGTGTATGAGCCGACACTTGCAAGGGTGTTCTAATTCAGTTCACAACATTGCTTTTTGTCCACGAAGTCCTGCTAAGGGCAGTACTTTGAAACAAAGTACTGCTAGAACCAACATATATCCCAAAAGGATATACACAAAGCTGCCTCAAGCAAGGTGCCACTGTCCCTAACTAGCTTCTCAGACTCGATGAAATATATGTTCCTGCTTTTCTCACAAGATCCATCGACCTACAACTATGATGATGCAAGTCCTGTCTACAGTTTGATGAAGATGCTATGGAAGAAATTTTGACATTAGGTGGCAGGTGGCTATGATAACTGCAAGGATAAGGAAGTTTATGAGGAAGACAGGAAGACCAATTGATCTCAAGCCAAAGAATGGGATCACTTTTGACAAATCAAAGATTGAATGTTTTAATTGTCAAAAGTTGGGTCATTTTGCACGAGAGTGTCGGTTTGCTATAGTATCAAGAACGAGAAAATGGTCGACGGAAAAAGAAGTATGTGGTATTTGAAGATTCAAAATCAAAAAGCCTGGCTTAGTGGCAACAGACAACCACATGAAGACATTGACTGGACCAAGGAATGTGATGCCTGAACCAAGACTTTTGCTATATGGCACTGACTGAAGTTGAAAAAAATGATGAATTGGAGCTGGAGTTTGTGCAGAACATGTGCATTTTGGGACAGATGGACTGGTGATTTTGACTGAGCAATAAAGATGATTGATACACTAGTATGCTCAAGCTTTAATGGCTACAAAACTTCAGAAGGTACCTTAAGTTCCAAATTGTAGTAAGTCTTATAAAATGTTGCTGAAAACTATCCAAAAAAGAAGAGATAATTTTCAAAGAGCTCGGACGTGAAATTCTAGTATATCAAATGAGGCTTAGAGTCATTAGAGTTCATACTTAAAACACATGAAAGAAAAGAATATTCATGGGTGATAAGTTATGAACAATAATGGATATGACTTAAAGATAAGGGATTTGAATCTTAGAAGAAAACAAAAGGAATTAGATCAAGCCTAAAAGAACGAGATGATTTCAAAAGTTAAACTTGAGAAATGGGAAACATGCTTTGTACTTAAAACGGAAGTCCTAAACAAACAATGATATGTGTCTGTTAAGTCATGTTATAGGGTTTGGGATTGAGGTCTAGTAATAGTAGGAAAGTGAATTTAATCTGGGGATGAAACTCTTGACTGATTCGCGGTACGAAAATTCAAAAGAGAAAAAGCCTACAAAGCAGTAGTACCTCCACTACAGTTATATTATTCACCTAGGCAAATGTCTCCCTATACGGGGATAGCATGACAACTAGCCATTAGGAATAAAGTTGTTAATCAAGAGGAAAACAAAATCTAGTCCAATCCGCAATGATAGAATAAATGTCTTAATGATGATTGGGTTGATCGTGATGATGAAGAAGGACTGATGTTTTAGAAAGTCAAAGGAAACTGCTTTTACCACTCAGAGAATAGTGAAACATTTTTGAAAACATGAGTCCAAAAAGTCAAAACAGTATGTTTGGTCAAGAATTAGGACCTAGGGACTTTAGAACAAAGGGCGGTAAATTTATGTTTGTATGTTACAGTTCCTAATCACACTAATTAAGGATTGTAACTACATGAAAGAACCTTCAAACAAACCCAAACTCATAAACCTAAGGGAACACATGGTGCAAGGGAAAAACAAGACCAGTTTGGAACAACATCCCAAAGAGTGAACCATAGTAATTTCTCAAGAAACTCTAGGTACCCTCACCAAAAGGAGATCCTTTATTCATCAGCAATACTTACAAGGGCTGGTTGATAATACTGCTAGGTACCAACTATGACACAAACAGTACTTCAAAAGTAATGCTAATTTGTGGCCTTATAAGGTACGGCTAGATCTAGAGTAGCACAGCAGTACTTTCACGGAAGTACTGATGGAAGTTATTATCAAGGATGGATAATAGAAGACCTTAAGAATCTCAAGTTATCACATCACGTAAGTCCCTTATACAAGGTCGCCTCACAGACCACATAGACACCAGAAACTTATGAAATCTATCTGGATAAAGACAAGGAAGTCTGTTGAATCCAAGCAGTACTTCACAAACTGTCAAAAAAGAGTGCAAATGTTCATCCAAAACAAACATGGAGACAAACGGGGAACTATCTAGATTCTGTGCTAGGGATAATGGATCTTACACACTCAAAGCAATTTGAGTATGTAATCCATTATGGGTATCCAAGTCACGTTATGACTTGGGTCCCTAAAAGAGTCTTAATGATTTGAAAGTGTTTGTACAGGCAATCCAGAAGTAGATCTCTCAAGGGACTCTGCCTATCATGACGTGGTATGCTCTGGAAGTACTGACAGGAGACAAGGACAAGTTGTTGATTTCTAAAGAGTTCAAAGTTGGTTATGTGGCTACTTTTGGAAATACTCTGAGGTGTAGGAAGAATCTCAGGAAAAGGAAACCCATTAAGGACATCATGCTTAGACTTTTGAGAAAGTTTAGCTATGTGGAGGAGCTTCAAGTTTATCTCTTATCTGTTTCTCAAATCTGTGATAAAGAAGCACAATGATCTCTTCATCGGTATAAAGAATGTCTTATCCTATCTCCATAGTTCAAGTTTGTTGATGAAGACCTGGTAAATCTTTGAGCTCCTAGAAAGACATGATGTATTCAGTCTGGATTAAAGAACATTATTCCTTATGAGAGGAGTAACTTGTTTAGTTGCCAAGGCAACAAATGATGAAAGTTGTTTTATGGCACAGCAGATTGGGGCATTGTAAATCTCAAGAACATTAACAAGTTGGTTAAGGCAAATCTGGTTAGAGGTTTACCACTCAAGACATTCAAGATTGAATCATTCGTTGTCTGCATGTAAAAGGGAAACAACCAGGGGTTCTTGCAAAAAGGTTAAAGAACGAACTATCAGAGAACTTTAGAATGGCTCCTCATGGGCTTATTTAGACCCGGTTTCGTAGAGAGTATAAACAAGAGAAATAGTACTGCTTGGTGGTCACTGATGTCAGCAGCAAATTAAGTGGGTGTTTTTCTTGGTCCTACAAGGATGAGACATTATGATTATGCTTCATGATTGATTGTGGGTTTGGGAAATCAGGCTAAGACATAAAGTAAAGCCATCAGGTGTGACAATGGAACAGAGAGAGTTCAAGAATCAACTAAATGAATGAGTTTTGTGCTAAGAAGGAAAATCAAGAGAGCATATAGCATTGCTAAGGACTCCTCAGTCAAAAATGGTGTTTGCAGAAGAAAGAATATGACTCTCATTGATAGTGCTGAACCATGCTAGCAGAATCACTTCTACCTTATTCAATTTTGGGCTGAAGCAGTCAATACAGTTGCTATGTGCTTAGAGTTTTGGTGCCTAAACATCAAATGAAGACTCCTTATGAAATTTTGATGGGAAGAATCTCCCAACAATCACGTTTCATGAGACCTTTGGAGGCTCTCTGACTATACTGAATACTCTGATCAATTGGGTAAGTTTGAATGACAGAAGAAGAAGGCTATTTGCTGGGATATTTACTAGCAGCAAAGGTTTCAGATGTCTACCAACAGGGTACAAGAAAAGTACCAGCATGTATTTCATGTCGATTTTTCTTGCGAATCAGGAGAATCAAAAAGGAAAAGGTCCTGATTGAGTGTTTGATCTTGACCTTTACTCCTTTTTCGTATGGAACGTACATACCTATATAGGAAAGAAAACTATGTGATTCCGGAGACAAATGTTTCAACTTGGATGATGATAAAGATTTAGATGACAGCAATTCATTGTTCTACAAGCTCTAGCCTATGCATCCAGGCTGAGGAAATGTACTGCTGCAAAAGAAGTTCCATTGTCCTCTGCCGTAAAGCTTTACATGATGAGTTATTGAATTTGATGCATCTAGAATCCTTGCAAAGCTCATAATGATGATTCATAAGGATGCTTTTGAAGAGGAATAGAGGATGAGATTATCTATTGCAAAGGGAAAAGAACTGTCACAGTCTTTCACTTAAGTTAACTGCTAAGACACCTCCTCAAAAAAGTTACTGGTTAATACACTACAGATTATGATGCATGATTTCCAATAAGATTGTTATTTTCTCTACAAACTCTTTTCGATGTGAGGAAGGCGGTAGTGACTACAAAACATGGACTCTTACCATAGATGTTCCCTCTACTCCTACTCTTTGAATTCATAGGATTCATCCTCAAAGTCAAAGTATTGGCAAAAGTCTGCCGGAGGAGTTCTAAACAAGAAGAGCTTAAAGAAAGTACTTCGGACCAAACACCAAGCTTGCTGCTTTCATATACAAGCAAAAAACAGGACTAATCACAAAAGACCAGCAAACATGCTTGTTTGCTTGTTTCCTATCTCAAGAGGAACCCAAGAAGTCTCTCAAAGCCTTAGCGGTATGAAGTGGGTTGAAGCGATGCAAGAAGAACTACTTCAATTCAAGCTACAAGATGTATGGGTCTTATGTGATTTACCAGAAGGCAAGCGAGTAATTGGCACAAAATGGGTGTTTAGAAACAAGAGGGATGAAAGAGGTACAATTATCAAGAACAAAGCACGACTGGTTGCACAAGGGTACAGACAAGAGGAAGGTGTGGATTATGATGAAGTGTTTGCACCAGTTGCCAGAATTGAAGCAATCCGACTCTTTTTGGCTTTTGCTCTTCATGGGCCTTTTACTGTCTATCAGAATGGATGTCAAAAGTGAGTTTTATTATGGAATATACCAGAAGAGGTGTATGTAAAAAGCCTCCAGGTTTTGAAGATCTGCTCATACAAACAAGGTATACAATGTTGTCAAGCTACTTTCTATGGCTCCTTGCATCAAGCCCCAAGAGCATCGGTATGAAAGACTTTCCACTTTCTTTTGCAAGCAATGGATTATAGGAGCGGAGGCACTATTGATAAAACTCTGTTTATTAAGAAGGATAGAAGAGATATCTGTTTGGTAAAAGTGTATGTAGTATGATATTATATTCTGGATCCACCAAGGTCTTCTGATGGTGAAGGATTTGTGAAGAACTTATGCAAATGGAGTTCAAGATGATGTTCCATGGTGTGAAAGTCACTTCTTTTTGGGGGCTTCAATTCAAGCAATCTAATGGTGGTCTTTTTCTAAGTCAAGACAAATATGTGGAATGATATCTCAACAAGTTAGACTTTAGAACCATTAAGCCAGCATCTACTCCAATTGAAGCTCATAAATCTCTTGGAAAAGATGAAGAGGGTGAAGATGTTGATGTACATACTTATAGGTCAATGATTGGGTGCCTCATGTACTTAACTGCTTCAAGACCAGACATAATGTTTGCTGTTTGTCTGTGTGCACGATTTCAGGTCACTCCAAAGGTTTCTCACCTGCATGCCGTCAAAAGGATCTTTAGGTACCTCAAACATCAACCTAACATTGGGTTCTATGGTATCCCTAATGATTCTCCCTTTTCATTTGGAAGCTTTTTCGGACAGTGACTATGCCGGGGACAACCATGATAGAAGATCAACGTCAGGAGGATGTCAGTATCTTGGAAGAAGACTAGTTTCTTGGCAATGCAAGAAACAAACAATTGTGGCTATATCTTCTACTGAGGCAGAATATGTTGCAGCTGCAAGTTGTTGTGCTCAGGTACTGTGGATGCAAAATCAATTGCTTGATTATGGATTTAATTTCATGAACACTGAAATCCATATTGACAATGAGAGTACCATATGCATTGTGAGGAATCCTGTTTTTCACTCAAAGACCAAGCATATTCAGATTCGACATCACTTCATTCGAGACTGTTATGAGCAAAGGCTCATTAATGTGGTCAAGGTTCATACTGATGACACCATGTAGCAGGATTTACGCTCTCCTATACTGGACGAGTAGACCTTGGCAAGATTTACTTTTGGTAGTAACAATAGGATGATATGAAACCCATAGCTATCTTTGAGGGGAGGATCACATATAAAGTACTGGTGATCAAGTAAAGTACTGTTTTGGTTAAAATGGATATTTGGAAGCACTCCAGCTACCTTTGAGGGGAGGATATGAATGATTTTTCAGAGGTTTGATGATTTGCAGAGATAGTTTGCAAGGTTGAAGGGTTGTCGTTACACCAATTTGAGTTGGCATGTCCTTTTAAGTTGAAAGTCCTTAGCCAACTCACATGTACTGCTTGAGTTAGAAAGTACTGCTTAGATACAAACAAATTATGTTCTAACGTTTTCGGTCAACGGGTCAAACGTACGTTTTTGCGCTAAAAAACGTATTTACAACAGTAACTTCATAGTTATCTAACACAACCTATAAATACTCAACTGAATTGCATTTTTCTCTCACTTTATCTATTTTCTTTCATAACTTTTTAAATTACAACCTCCGACGCACATTACATTCTCTTCAAATGGCAAAGCTTCGCACTTGTAATAGCAACACCATGATTGTGTGTGTGAAAAGACTGCACAAGAATGCTGATTTTTTATACAAATTCAACGTCCTTTCTCATGGCTGCTCCATTAATTTACTCTTTGTTGGTTGATCCTGATCTCATCGGGTCTTGGCTTCTACAATTTTGGGCTTACCGCTTCTCTCAAAAGTGATCAATGATCGTACTCACTCCGCGCCAAGGTAGACTGGAAAGACGATCTTGTTGATTTTTAAAGCAAACATTCGAGCTGACCTACTCTTGGTTGATGAAATGAGTGATGCTTTCCTACGCAAGTTATTTGGGATTTGCTAAAGATATTGGCTACGAGGGTAACTTAGCACAACTCACTTTCTCTAAACCTTTTATTTCGCCCCACAGTGGAAGTACTTGGTCCATGTATTACTTCACTGCCTTAGTCCTAAGAGTACCTCATGGGAGCAATTTGGCACCAACATTGCTTCTGCCCTAATAGGATTAGCAACAAATTAGAAGTTCAACTTTTCTTTGATGATAATGAATGGAATGCTAGGACTCATTTCAAAATGGTACCACCTTCTTTTGTATCCTAATGTTCGTTCAATTGTTTTTTTGAACAAGCAGGTTAGAGGGATAAGTAGCGACCTCAGACTTTATACCATCCGTTTCACTTACCTTCAAGGCTTTTTACATTTATGAGGAAGTCTTAGTCTAAGTTCTGTGTAGGATTACACCCTTGACTCCGTTCTCTGTTTAGAGAGTGGTAACAGCATTGGCAACGGCAGGAAGAACATAGTACTAGTCCTCATTAACACACAAATTCAGGCTGCAAGTTCTGCAAGGGAATGCTCACAAGTACTCACCCTCATAAGTACATGCTTCAGTACAAGGTACTGCTTCTTCCTGGTACTGCTAAACCAAAGATTCTGATGACAGTTCATAGGTACTGGACTACCTTACAACGGTACTGCTGATATCAAGGTACTGCTGCTGTTCCTAAATCTCCCAATGATTATACTCCCACAGATGCGTCTCAAACATCTGGAGGAGATGAGGGACTTTTAGATATATATGCTTTGAACAGGGAAGTTAAGAGACTCAAGAGGCAAACCCTTTCTCAAGCTAAACAAATACTCAAGACTCAAGCCAAGCTCTAGAAAAACTGTCCAAGATTTTGTACAGCCAGGTGGTCAAGCATCATGCTTTTTGGGTAGAGAGTCAAAACCTTAAGAAGCAAAAGAGACGAAGAAAGAAGCATAAGAAGAAATTGTCTTCAGTCAAATTGGGGAGGAATAAGGATGAAGAAACTTTGTCTGAAGAGCACAATGCTCAAGAAGAAGATACAGCACAATCATTATCTTGATGATATTGTGATTAAAATGGCTTAATGTTACTATGATTTGGAAAGAAAAGTGATGAGAATGAAGAAGTTAATATTGAGGAGAAAAGAAGCTTCTAATGTAAAGAGAGGAGAAAACAGAATAACCTGGATTTGGGGACAACTCAATTACTGCTAGGGACAAGGTACTATACTCTAGGACCCTAAGCTTTTGAAGATGAAGCAGGTCCTTCAAGGCCCAACTCCGTCCAATTCAAGTTATGGCGTTGAAGAACAACTTAAAGTTGATGAAGTTCTTGCTGCTATCTCTAGACCAAGAGGGTTAAGTATTCCTGGTCCCATACAAACTCAACCTCAACAGCCAACCCAAGCTACTGACCCGAAAGATAAAGGCAAAGGGATCTTGGTAGAAGAACCCAAAAAGAAGAAATTAACTCTTCAACAAATCAGAGCATTGGAGACTACAAATGAATGAGGACGGTTGCTAGTAGAAAAAATTCAAGCTGAATGGGATGCAGAAGAAGAAAGAAAAGGTTTTGAAGAATTAAAAAAAACAAAGCCAAAGACTACTTTATAGGAAATACTCTCTTGCTCAGAAAGAAACTCAAATGATGAATTTCTTAAAAGTGTCAAGGATACAAAAATTTGCAAAAAACTTAGTATCCACTGATGAAGGAATTGTTAATGACAAAGTTCAAGCTTCTATTCAAAGACTCCTTTCAAAGACTTATTCCAAAGGATTCAGAGAAAGAAAGGGAGATGTTGAAGGAATAGAGAAGCAAAAAGGGGACTCTTAAGGAATAGGGAAGCACTTCAATTTTGAAAGAAACAGCCATCAATAGACGCCTAAGTTGAGAAACAGAAACAATTAATGAGCTTAGAAAACTATCTTAGGGGTTGTAGACTTTGAAAAGAATTCACAAGATAGGAGAGTCATTAGAAGGAATCTCATGATTCTGCGCTCCAAGTTATGATTCCACTTAATGGAGAGTATCTCATCATTCTACAGACTAAATAATCACTTCAGGGCTTTTGATACTTTATGGGAGATAGATACTTGCATATCTTTAAGATAGCAGAATTTGTATCACCTATATCGAGTTGTACAAGACTAATATGATGCACAATTCCTCCACCGGCTAGGTTGATTACTTCTAGGTGATCTAACCATTATTTGCGGAGACGGCTGAAACAAGTGATGATGATTCTGGAAGATCAAGGAAAGACTGGGAAATCAGCAGGATGGAGGTTTCTTGAATCTTCAGGCGTGGCATTACACTAGGAGTTAGACGATATGGCACTTTGATTACACACTGCTGGCTGTGAAAGAAGATAATCTCTATCAAGAGAGTTGATGATAAGGTTGCTAGATAATGGCCATGGAAGTTTGAAGATGAGAATGAGATACAGCCATTACTTTCGATACAAGATGTTCATTTTGTGGAAACTGAGATGGTGACAATTCTTAATCAACTGGTATGATTTATCAGAATTTTTTTTATATTAGTCTATTCTTACTTTGATAAACAGATTAACTGTGAACAAAGCAGTACTTTGTTTAAAGTACTGCTAGTTTAAACAAACCAGTACCTTGATTGAAAGTATGTTAGTTTAAAAGTTATTTTGAAATATGGTGTCTGATCTTGACGTGTGCAAAAGATGTAAGCACTGATTATTTGAAATATCAAACTGTTTTAAGGGATTGTCGTGATGGTTACCAACCATACTGCAAAATGGTAATCAATTCACATGTCTTTACAGATATAAGATTGACTAGTCCCAATCAAACAGTTTTGGTAAAGACACTCAATTGTTGATGGTTGACAATTTACCAAAAATTTGTATGGTGATTCCGTACACCATTGTATTACAACTGAATTATTGGCTACTCCAAGCAGACGGCTTTTTGGTAAAGAGAATTCAAATACTGTTGATAGCTTTAATAGTTGTTTCAAACTAGATGGTCCTCAACTCACTAAATGTTTATTACTGTGAGTTGGCTTAGTCCTGAGCAAACGGCTACGGCTAATAGACTAATCAAATCGTTTTAAGGTGGTAATGACTTAACAAAAGTCTTTATAGTATTCAAACACACTATGATTTCATTGTTGCTGAGTCTTTGAAGTGGCTTTTCCGTTCACCGTGGGTATTTTTACCTTTTTAGGTACCAACGACTCTGACTAGCCCAAGAGTAAATGGCTACTTGGTAAGGCTCATAAAAACCATTTACGTTGCTTGCGATAAGACCTGTTGTGAGAAGAACAATCTGTTTTGATGCAAAGACTAATGATTTTTGAAGAAATGTTTATGTTCAAGATAAGAGGTTTTATTTCAAGATACTCAAACAGATTGTGTACAAGATACTGCTCAAAGGATAAAGCTTAAAAGATTAAAGGCTAGTACTGCTTTCAAGACAAAGACAGACATGATGTGAAAACAAGAAGATCACTATCAAGAACTTGAAGTCAAGAATAAGTAGGAATTCAAGTTAGGGGAGGATTGTTGGGAAATACAAGTCAAATCGGTCTACGTTACTGCTAAGCAAAAGGTAAAGTACTGCTAGTAGAAAGTCAAGGTGTGCCGATTATTCATGTCAAAGAATCGAGGTACTTGCCGTGGATAAGAGGTATGTAAAGGATTTATCATTTAACACGGTTATGTTAGTAATTATCTTGTAAAGTTAGTTTATATGATTAGTATGATTAGTGTTTATGTCATTAAGGGATTGATTACATCTTACTAGAGTGTTATCCTTTTATGGTTTATAAAAAGGATCTTTGGAAGATATTAGAAAGATCTAGACAAAAACACGAGTTATGAATTATTAGTTAGTAATGTATTTAGGGATCTGCAAATTTAGGCAGATTCAAATGGGGTATATAATGAAATCGGGTTGAGAAACTATTGTGTGTTGTTCTTAAGTACTGCCAACTAGATTCCGCATAGTTGACAGTATATCAGTGTTTCATTAAGGAATATCGATCCTACAGGCCGGGACCAAACCTGCAATTTGGCCAAACCACATGGACCAAAAATGCAACCCAAAAGGACCAAACCTGCAACCCAAACTTGAAAATAGAGACCATCACTGCAATTTCAAAAGTTAGAGTCTCAAACGTGCAATTTGGCCATACCACAGGGACCAAAAATGCAATTTCGTCAATCATTACCTATGAAAAATTAGTAAATGTTGGTAAAAAGTCTTGTAGTGTTATAATGGTTGATAGATTTTTCTAACATGTACAAAATTGTACCTAAAATTTACTTTTAAACCAGTAATAGCTATAATAGAAACTATTTTTCATCTAATTTTGCAAACTATTATTTGGTGACCTAATGATAAACTTTGAGGTATTTTGTTATAATGTGTTATAATATGAATAAAGAACCTAGCGAAAGATTGTTCTGGTCGTTTAACTAATTACTTAGTTAACCTTTAAACTTGGAAAGGGGTCGTGGAAACATGTGGACCAGTTTCTGGATGCTTATATTTATAACGTATTATAACATGATATAGAGTATGGCACATCATACCTTTTTCGCAACATACAACAATAACTTGCTTTTAGTAACAAGAAAAAGTTCTGTTAGAAAATGTCTTTTACCATTTTACGAATGATAATAGCATACGTATGACACAACGCATCATAGTTTATTTTTTAATAATGAATTTTCGTAACTTTGCAAAGACAACTATAACAATATACACAAAAAGTTCATCACATAAAATGCATGCTATATAATGGTATTGACATAAGCTACCACAAATAAGACAGACATAACATGATGTATTGGGTGCAGGAGATGAACAAAGAAAAGGGAGCTGATTATTGCACTAGACAAAGACCGTAAACTTTCCGAAATTCCTAAAATATCCCAGGTCAACTCCTTACTATCAATTGTGACTCATTTACACTTGTCTTGTTGTACATTTATTATTTTTTAACACATACCAACTCATAATGCAGCCAACGAAAATAATTTGGGGTGATAAAGATCAAGTATTTCCTTTAGAATTGGGCTACAGACTAAAAAGGTTTGACTTTCTTCGGTAGTACATGTTTTGACTTTTAAAGTCAAAAAGGGTAAAAACGACTAATGGTTTTATATTTAATAAAAATGCAGATATAGTGGTTATAAAAGGTACATGACTAATGGTTTTATATTTGAAAAGGTTGAAAAAATAATTAGTGATTTAACCTAAGGAAAAGTTCATAATAATAAATAAAAAAAAGTTGAGTTTTATCCACAAAACTTGAGTTTTATCCACAAAACTTGAGTTTTATACATAAGCAAAATTTCATATTTTTGTCGAAAAACAAACCCCATGCATCGCATGGGTTTCGTTAAGAGTAAATATGGAAGTAATGTGAATGTTTTAGATTGTATTGTGGAAAATGAAAAAAGTAAATGTTTTTAGCTTGAAATCGTTTGTTAATCATAATAATAGATAAAGAAAAAGTTGAGTTTTATATCGAAAAACTAACTCATGACAACTTCAATATGCCTTAACATATATTACAACTCATAGATCCGCATAAGCAACCCTCGATTACTAACAAAACTAAGCCTAGTGCATCGCACGAGTTTGAACGACTCGTAATAATAAAAAATATGACCTGTACATATTTATACCTTTATAGCCGATAACCAATCAAAAATGATGAAGATATTGGTAGTAATAAAACATAAATACCGGGTACATGGGTGACATTGGTATATTTCAAAGTTCATTGCCTAGATGTGAAAATTTGAGTAAGTACGTATCAGTAGACTTGATAAAAAAAAGTGCAAAAATCATCCTTGTGGTTTGTTAAAAAATCGTCTCACGTCCCTCGTTAAATAATTGTCCAAAACACATCCCTCCGTCAATGTTTTGGGACACGATACATCCCTTGGACTAACGATGCAAATTTTTTTCCGTTAAGTAACAACGAGCGTCTAATTTTTAACGGTGCAACTATATAGGAGGGTATTGTTTGTAAATTTTTTCTGCCACATGAAGTTTTTGTAAGTTTATGATTTTTTACACTTCTCTCTTAAAATAATTTTTTGAGTTTGTTTTTTATTTAATTTTAAAAAAAAGAACTTTTTTACATTATTATTCGTAAAAAAAATAATTTTTTTTACAAAATCTTTAAAAAAAAATTAAAACTGTGAAGTTTTTTAAAAATTTTTAAAAAAGTTTGTAAAAAAAATTTTAAAAAGTTTTTATAAATAATCTTTTGGTTCGATTATTTTTTTAAAAAATTTTAAAATTTCGTACTTTTTTTAGAAAACTTTTTAAAAAAAATTTGTACATTTTTGCACTTCTCTAAAAAAACTTAGAAAAGAAAAAATAAATTGTGTTCACACTTTAGAAAAGAAAAAATCTGGCATTGACCATAACAGTGAGTTGTACCCTTTAGAAAAAGAAAAAATAATAATTGTTCACACATTTTCATCCACACAGATATAGATCATACATTGTTGATGAAGAAAAAATCTGTGGCATTGATCATAAGTAGTGACTTGTAACCCCAATAAACAAAAGATTGAATGCATCAATCTAGTACTAGTTGCTACACCAGTCCTCACTAAATTCTGTCTCTCACCCTAAACTTATGGCTGAACTCATTCTTACTGCCTTGCTCCCAGTCATTTTTGAGAAGCTAACAATTGTAGCCGTGAACAAGATAACTCGATCCAAAGAAATTCATTCCAAGCTGAAGAAATGGAAAGAGGTCGTTATCCCAGATCAGAGCTCTTCTTAGTTGAAGACTGTCTCAGAAAGAAAACAAAGATGAGAAGCTGTTAAGCAGTGCAGGATGGTCCCGAACATTGGCTTACGACATAGACGATATTCTTGATGCTTTGGCAACAGACGCTATGCATCATGAGTTTACCAAAGAGTCTGAAGGAATGAGTAGCAAGGTAAGAAAGCTCATTCCAGCTTGTTGCACAAATTTCTCACTAAGTACTAGGATGGACGCAAATAAATAGAATTACACCAACCAGGGGGGGGGTTGCAAGAACTATAGATGAAAAATATAATCTCTGTTTAATTGTGAAAGATTTCGGCAAAAACTAGAATAGAATTACCAGGACCTCTTTGTGATGCACTCAGAATTGGTTGGGCGAAAAAGTGATGATAAGAGAGAATTACTCCAAAAGATATTGGGGCGTTGAACGTGTAGTCAACAAACTTAGCATCGAGCCGATTGTTGTATGGTGGCATAGGAAAAATCGACTTTCTGGCTAGACTTTTGTATTGACGATCAGCAAAAAGTGAAGATCACTTTGAACTCAAGGCATGGGTTTGTGTATCTGATGACTTTGACTGCTTCAATATAAGTAAAGTCATCTTTCAATCTATAGGTGGGGAAAATAAGGAATTTGCAGATCTAAAATTGCTTCAAGCCGATCTTAAAATTCAACTTACAGGGAAACGGTTTCTGCTTGTTTTAGACGATATATGGAGCGATAAGCTGGAAGACTGGGAGACATTAGCAGCCCCATTCTTTGAAGTGGCTCATGGAAGCAAAATAATCATCACAACCTCGGAAGAGAGATGTGCTCAGAAAGCTGGCCACAAATGTCCAACGAGTCTAACACAAGTTGTCACCAAACGATGGCCCCCTTATTTCTTTATTTGCCTCGACATCGGGGATAAGTGATCTTTGATCAAATCCAACGCTAAGCACTACATGTGAAGCATCGTGTGAAACAATGTGATGGCTTGCCTTTGATCTTTAAAAGCACTTGAAGATTTACTCAGAACAAAAACAGATAAAGATGATTGGAATCAGCTGCAGTAATAATGAGAAATGGACGTTAGAAAACGAGGTCGGAATTCTTCCGCGCTACACTAAGCTACAAGAACTATTATCAGCACGTCCTGAAGCCAATTGTTTTGGCATACTGTTGGCTTGATCCCCAGGCCTTCGTGTTTGAGAAAGATGACTTGATTATGGTTTTGTGGATGGCAAAGGATTTTTGCACATTTTCAGCTACAAACAATCATTGGAACGCTTTGGTGAGAATGTTTTCAGAGATAGTTGTCAAGGTCATTTATTTCAACATGATGCAAGATTACGGATCATCTTTTGCAGGTGATGGCACGACTCATGAATGATTTAGCCACATTTGTTGCTGGAGAATTTTATTCAAGGTTAGACATAGATGTGGAGAAGAATGTTAAGAAGGAAGCTTTCAAAAAGTACCGTCATATGTCATTTGCTTGTGAGGAATATATGATTTACAACAAGTTCAAGGCATTCGAAAGAGCTAATAGTTTGAGAACGTTTTTAGCTATGTCCAATGTGGTGGGAAATGGCTGGCAGACATTCTACTTATCAAGTAAGGTTCTGGATGACATACTTCTCCAGTTACCATTGTTAAGGGTTCTAAGTTTGAGTAGATTAAATATAGATGAAGTACCAGAGTGTGTCGGCAATATGAAGCACTTGCGGTATCTTAATTTATCTAGAACTGGAATCACACATTTGCCAGAAATTGTCTGCAATCTTTATAATTTACAGACATTGATCGTTTCCGGCTGTTATAGGTTGACTACGTTGCCCGACAACCTATTAAAGCTTAAAAATTTGCAGCATTTTGATATTCGGGATACATTGCTTTGGGATATGATGCCGTTAGGGATTAGTGAGATGAAAAGCCTGCAAACTCTTTCCAACAAGATTGTTGTTGAAAACAACGACTTTTTTATATCGTGGCTTAAGAATTTAAAAAATCTCCAAGGGAATATATCCATTCAGGGGCTGGACAAAGTGAAAAGTGAAAGGGATATCGGAGGGGATAGGGGAACTTCTCAGAAAAAAGGGTTTACGAGTTACGTTGTGCGGTAATGGAGTGACGGATATTAATGATGCTCGAAATGGGAACACTTGAGAAGGAGTCTATGAATGCGCTTAAGCCTCATATGTGATTATTTAAAAGATCATTTACTCGTAGTCAGATGGAGGTAAAGTATTTAGCCAAACAGGACTTGGGATCCCTCATTTCTTCCGTTGAATTGTGTTCAGATTTGGGGCTAGTAAAAATGTACGTTTCTACCACCACTATGGTCAACTAACCATCACTTAAGAAGTTGGTAATTCGAAGTCTGAACGAGGTGAAAGAATGTTGGGCTTCGAGTTCCTTGGGCGAGGATATACATTTCCTACACTTGAAAGTTTAAGTTTTGCATATATGATGGGTGGGAGTGTATGGTCCAACAAATGCAAAAGTTGTCACATAACGATGCCTTTTCTTTATTTGCTCGACATGCGGGGATAAGTGACTTTGAGTCATATCCAACGCTAAGACTACATGGTGAAGGCATCGTGAAAAAATGTGATGGCTTGCCTTTGGCTTTAAAAGCACTTGGAAGTTTACTCAGAACAAAAACAGATGAAGAAGATTGGAAGCAGCTGTTGAATAATGAGATATGGACGTTAGAAGACGGAGGCGGTATTCTTCCGGCGCTTAGACTAAGCTACTATGATCTTTCTGCACGTCTGAAGCAATTGTTTGCATATTGTTGCTTGATCCCCAAGGACTACGTGTTTGAGAAAGATGACTTGATTTTGTTGTGGATGGCGGAAGGGTTTTTGCACATTTCAGCTACAAACAAATCAATGGAACGTTTGGGTGAGGAATGTTTTCAAGAGTTGTTGTCAAGGTCATTTTTTCAACATGTGCCTGATGACGAATCATCTTTTGTGATGCACGACCTCATGAATGATTTAGCCACATTTGTTGCTGGAGAATTTTATTCAAGGTTAGACATAGATGTGGAGAAGAATACTAGGAAGGAAGCTTTCAAAAAGAATCTTGTGCGTTGCAAATTGCCAAACAACATTCAAGAATTAGAGATTGTAAGCATAAGCAGCTGGAAAAATCTGAAATCAATCAATGAATTGACTTGTTCGAGTATAGAGTCATTTCCTGCTGCCGACTTGCCGAATCTCACCTCGTTAACACATCTCACAATTATTAATTGTAAAAGTATGGAAGTTGATTCCTTTGGGCTTTGGCCTCCTAAGTTGGGTTTCTTACAAATAGGGGGTTTGAAGAAGCCCATATCAAAGTTGGGCCCACAGAACTTCCCACCTTCTCTTGTTGACCTAACATTATGGGGTGGATCTGCAGAAGAAGAAGATGATGTGAGTAGTGGAAGTCAATTGTCGCATATGCTTCCTCCAACACCTCACCTCCCTCCAACATCTTGATATTCAGATTTGCCCAAAGATTGAAGATCTACCAGAAACGTTGTTGCCTTCACTTTTGACTTTGGCAATATACGGATGCCCAGATAATCTGAAAGAAAAGATAAGTAGAAGAGGCTCCTATTGGCCCCTTGTCTCTTATATCCCTTCCATGTACATAACCTGAAGGTGCGTCCCTCTCTACTTTTTGACTTTTTACATATATCTTGTGCCTGCATCAAAACTCATTAGTTATTATGGTCATTTACTTTCTTAAATGGAACTCATAAGCCAATAAGATTCAGCTCAACTTGATTAATCAGTCTCTTGGTTTCTAATATTCTCTGTTTTTTTTCTATAGGAATGGGTTTCGAAAGTTCAGTGAATTTCAACAACCAAATCTACATGCCATCGTCAGTGCCTCTATACAATATGCCATCGTCGTGCCCTCTATCATAATAATCAATTAGGATGGTTATTGAGATGTACAATTTGTTATTAAGTTAACAAATTGTGTCCACATAAGGTTGCAATTTCTTTTCTCTATTCATGCTAACATCACCATAACTTAACAACACTCAGGGGTTGCTTGGTTCAAATAAGAGAATAGGAAAAGGAAAAGGAAAGGGTATGCTAAGGAATATAATAGAAGGTTATCATTGGCATATGTCGCAGTTGCTTGGTTATTATATTATAGGTTGATAATGTTTTTTTTATATATTTTTTTTCTGTAGATTAAGTAATCACACATCGCAATTACTCAAAAAAAAAAAACTTTCACTAAATAATTATTTATAAAGACCTTTCAAGTATCACTTAACTTACGCTTTTATCTTACGAATATATAAATTTACATGATCATTGCATCTGTTTATTTTATTACAACACACATCATAAAAGATCAAATAATTTGCAAACACTAGTAGTTACCACACCAAACTACAAATCATAAAATATATAATTTAGAGTTGAGATCCTCAAAAAACAAGGGCAAAAAAAAAACAAATGGGTTAATCTCAACCACTCATTTTTTTCTTCATTAATTTATTCACCTTTTTCTTAAAATCTCAAATATCTGCAAACGATAAATCGTTTAAACGAAAAAAATACACCATCGCGCGAGTATTTTTTTTATCTTTCTATAGAGGGGCACTTATATATACTTTCGACGAACTTTTTTTCAATTTTTTTTTTCAATCACGTCAGAAAAAATCTCATGGGATTTTTTGAAATCACATGAGATTGTGATACAAATCTCATGAGATTGTGATACAAATCTCATGTGATTTTTTCAGACGTGACTGAAAAATAAACGGAAAAAAAAGTTCGTCGTAAGTTTCGCAACACGGAGTAATTTTTTATCTTTCTATAGAGGGCACTTTATATATACCTTTCGACGAACTCTTTTTTCGATTTTTTTTTAATCACGTAACAGATAATTTCACTGAGATTTGTATCACACGCAACATCACTTGTCGCGTGTTTTATGATAACGCCTACATGGATTGTTGATTACAACTCTATGTGATTTTTCGATAGTCGTATTTTTCGATCGAATCTTTTTTCGATTTTTTTTTTTCATCACGTATGCGCGTAAAAAAAGCCACATGTGTTTCTGTATCAAAAATCAAATTGTGATTTCTGTGCAATCACATGAGATTGTTGATTACAAATCTCATGTGTTTTTTTTCAGGGAAAGTGATGAAAAAATCGGAAAAAAGAGTTCTGTCGAAAGTATAACAACGAGTATTTTTTTATCTTTCTATAGTGGGGCACTTCTATTCACTACACGCTCTCCCTGAAAACTACGCCCCTTACCCCCTCCATTACTCACCTCTTGCCCTATATCTTTCGACGCTAACTCTTTTTTCGATTTTTTTTTCAAACAAGTCTGAAAAAAATCACATGAGATTTGTATCATTTAATCACATGGGTTTTTATGAAATCACAAGAGATTTTTCCATACGTGGCTGAGAAAAAAAATCGAAAAAAAAGTTCGTCGAAAGTATATAGAAATGCCCCTCTATAGAAAGATGATTTAATTCTCGTCGCGATGGTATGTTTCGTTTTGCGTAACGATTAACGGTTTGTGAGATATTTAATTTTTAAAAAATAGGGTGAAAGTAGGTTTTTTTAATTAAATTAAAATAAGAATTAATCTAAACCATTAGATGAAAATAAAATGGATGGATAAGATAAAGCGGTTTGTTCTTTTTTTTGACGATGTTCCTTATGAAACTTTTCTCATATAATTTAATGACTACGTAGACTTGTTTTCATAATAGTTAAAAATATCAAGACGTTTTTATTATAATTTATATATGATAAACATTTTCTAGATGGGTAGTTGGAAGTTACAAGAGTAATGAAAACCATAACCCCCAATTTATAGTGTAATGGCTCATTGTCTTGTTTAGGGTAATGCTCATTTCCTTTATACTAAACGAACCATTATTAATGATTATCATTATCATTCCTCACCCCCTAATATACTCAACCAAACATAATACAAATTCATATGAACCGCTGAATCCGAAAACAAAGGATTTCTCGTATTATTTAACATCTATTCCAATAGTTGAGGATAAAGATTTAGAAAATTAAATTGCTATTCTTATAAAAAAATCTATTACAAAGATTTAAGAATTGTTAGTTGCACATCTTCAATTTCAAAAGTGGAGAGACCATGGCGATTTCAAAAGATTCTCTTCATTTGATTGATCTTCTTTAGCCTGTTTGAAAAGTGTATAATGTTAAAACCATACTCAGTATTTGTATGTCTTTCACAAAATGAAATCAATCTTTGAATTACACACACAAATTCTTAAGAAAATGCATAATTTGGTATATTTTTTACAAAATTATTAAGAGACACTTACTTTCTTTTTAAAGTCAAGGAGAAGAGACTTAATTTTTCTCAGATACATTTCATTTTCATCATAAACATATTTTATAAATAAAATATGAAAACATGAATTGAAAGAAAAAACAAAGTTACCTATAAGCTTTTTCACCAAACCCTTAGGCAAGAATGATGAGCATCATGGATATTAAGAATAAATCTGTGAAATAAAATCGCATAAACAAATAAAAAAATTAATCTGAAAAAGACATAAAGAATGCATGTGAAGAACATTATCACAAAAAATTATCCATCTTCATATCCACCATCACCTCTTCCATGAAGATAACAACATAGAACAAAAAAAAAGAACAAATCATTAAAAAAGAACACAAATAGGAATCAACATATGAATCGTGTGGAGATCTCACTGATATATAGTTATGGATGTTAGAACCTGAAAAACATCTCGAGATTTAACCCATATCCGATGTGTATTGAAGTGAGGAAGACTTTTAAATATACGCAAACTAAAACTTTATTCATATACAGTAGGGGAATTGAAAGTTATAAAATACGATGGTTGTTACTGCTTTTTGAATTGGGCTTTTAATATCTTAAATGGGCTATAAATGTTCTAGTGGTTACACGTTACACAATTGAATACATTTATTTTTCATAATACAATGAAATAACTTTTATTTAATGACTAAAGATGTATAGATTTTCTAAAGAATAAATGTTTTTTATTTAAAATTTTAAGACTTTTAAAATTAGAATGAGCTAAATGCTTTATAAAGTAGTAGAGATTCTTGTTGGCTAGAGTTTTTATATCTTGTTTAAAATTTGGCTAAAGGCTTTATATCTTGTGTAAACATTGTTTTTTTCTTTGCTTCCAATTGGTAGAGGTGTATTGTATGTTTTAAACATTTTTTTTTTGTGTTTAATCAAGTGTACGTTTATTCTTTATGGGATAAGTTAGAAACACGGGTTAAGTTATAAAGACGCCTTAAATAATTTGTACCTCTTCTATATTTTTGTGTTTTTCTGATTTTTTTTAGTTTTGTTATGTTATACTACATCCGTCCCAAAATTATTGTCCACTTTTAACTTTTTAAGTCTTTCTTTGTCAACTTTGACCTTAAATATTTTTGTTTGTACTATTTAATATTTGATGCATAATATATGAATAGATTGAGTTTTAAATGTATTTTTCATTGGTATAATTTTCATCAAGCATTATGTAACATAAACAAATATATTTAAGGTCAAAGTTGTCTAAGAAAGACCCAGAAAGTCAAAACTGAACAATAATTTTGGGATGGAGGTAGTAAAATTTTGAAACGAAAAGTGCGAAAAAAACAATAAACTTTAGTTAAAAGTATTAAATTGTCAAAAAGTACGAAATAAAAACTAATAAAAAAAGCTGTGTTGAAGACAAAAGGAATAAAAAGTATTTGTAGGTAAGGGGCTATAATAGTAGCACCCTATAAAGACCTCCACAAAAAAGTCAATTGTACCTTCGTATGTTTTTTCTTTTTTTAATTTTTATAATTTTGTTTTTGTCAAAAATGTTAAACATACAATAACAAACTCTTATATACTATAAATAGAGTGACAAAGTGGAGTTGAAAAAGGTGTGAAAAGTACAAAACATGTATAACAAGAAGTTGAGTTCTTTTTAACCATTTGGTTGAGAGTGGATACCTTTATTTTTTATTTGGTTTTTTTGTCCTATTTACGCGTTGGACTATTTACTTTGGATAGCTAATCGATCTTCAATGGCAACTAATGACTGGGGAGCTTGGATAGCAAACTCGTCAAGGTGCATATCTTGATTGGATGATTTTCTTTAGGCCCTTGTTTTGGATTTGGTTTTCTTATGTAATTTTTTTGGCCCTGCTTGGGTCCTTTAATAAAATCTTTGCCGTTTCCAAAAAATATCCAAAAGTGTGACATGCGCCACTGTTTTTATACGACATGTCACCAAAATATAAATATTTGAACAACTTTAAAAAACTTGTAACATTTTAGTGAAACATTTTTTTAATTCACGCATTCGAACGAGAATTTGAATATCGTCCGATGTTAAACATTTTTGGGCTTGACAATACGTAGCCACTTCCATATATGAGTAAAAAGATATTCCAACTTTCGAATATGTTCTAGCGTCTATTAAGTTTTTTTTAACAAATAGCGTTCATTAAGTTAGTTGTGTTGTTATAACAACTAAAAATATAATATCTTGTAAAAAAATATCACATGAGAACAATAAATATGTCAACTACTTTAGAGTACACTTTTGGACTCTTACAAAACAATAACACGATTCACATCTTACAATTGATTTTGTCATCACAAGTTACCCTCATAAATAGACTTACATCATTCATTCGATAAAAAAGGAAAGATTTTGAGACCGCTTTTAGTGGCTCACGATTTGCATGTGTTAGGCGTGAGGCCATTTGTCACTTGTGGGAGCTTGATGTGGCAAAACTTGGTCACGCTCCATCAGGAGAAGAAACATTGCGAAGGGACAGCCTGGAGCTTTTGGGGCCATTGTGTAACTTTTTAATATTTAATTTGTTTGTGAGTGTGTGAGGTATATTGTGAGGTATATGTGTATAGAGTGTGTATAAAATGGTTTGTCCGGTGAGGGTTCAGTGACTAATAAGGGTGAATTTTGAGAGTGAGTGAGGGTAAAAAGTTAGAGAGTATAAACTGATGTGACGCTAATGTGTCTGATGAGAAGATATGACTGATAAAAGTAACCTAATAACAAGATTAATACACTGAAAACAATTTTTGTGTATGCAAATAATAAGTTTCTTTTATATATTATACTTATTCCTTGTTGGCGCATCAGAGAGAAACAAATATGTTCTGGACATAATCTGGACCACATAAATACACTTGCAAAATGATCTGGACCACTTAAATTCAAGCAGAAATTCAGGGTTTTCTGTTTACATGTTATGTGTTTGGATTATACCACGTTTTGTAAAGACACATGTGAAGATAAGTACCACAATATGATGTTGACATATCTTGATCATTTAACAAACTTGCGTATGATTTTGTACTTTCAATTTCATAACTTGGCGCCCATTTTTACCACAAATCAGATAAAGTGGAATCTGATGGTTAACTACCTTCATATAATCTCGGGAACTTCTATATTTCATTATTTTGGCGCCATTTTGGGTAGCAAAAAGCATTATATAAGTAAGTCCAAGCATATTATTCCTTCACATCCACCTCTAAGTTCTAACCCTAATTATAATCATTCAAGTTCAAGCGACATGGCAAACAATCAGGCACTAGCTTTCCACCTTGATTCTCCTATGGCGATGAAACTACGCAAACGTGAAAACAACTTGATGAACTCGAAGTGGGATCAAGTTATTGTTATTGAAGATTCAGATGACGAGGTGGTATGAATATTAATCTCACATTAATACTTTATATCTTCATATCTTTCACTATTAACAATTTGTATTATATTTGTAGGACCTTTTTGGCACGGAAGGTATTTTTCTTTGAGAAGAAGATAACAACAACATTGACATTGTCTCGAATGGTGTCATTGTTGGTGAGGAAGTTGTTGATGAAATACCAAATGCAACAGTCCTGTTGATGATTTTGTTATTGGAGGCGAATTTGCTGATGATGTTGTGCCCAAGGAAAGGGTTAAGGAAAGGGTCAAAATAACTGGTAAAAGAAAGTTGTATCAAGCATTTTATGAGGCTGAAGATGATGTTTAAGTTCTTAAGAATGTAAATCCTAATACTTAATAGTATTAGGGTAATTTTAGTATTGTTTTTGCATTGTTTCCTTCCTTATTTTGTTTCTTAGTTTGTTTGTGTTTCTAGGTTCATGTAATAAAGGATTAATAGCTTATTAATCTAAATAATGTTATTTTCAGAAGTATTATAGTTTCTTCAAAGTTCATTTGTGTTTGTGTTTTTGTTTGCAAATGATAATTATGACCATTCTATTATTTGTTGATAAACTCGACACCATAAACATGTTTTATGTGTACATTATGTAATATGAATGGTAGAAATGGAACAATTGAGTTGCCCATATCAGTTACCAATAAACATGTTTTATGTGTACATTATGTAATATGAATGGTAGAAATGGAACAATTGAGTTGCCCATATCAGTTACCAATAACGACAACATGTAACAAGAGTCATGTTTACCTTTAACAAGTCCATATCAATTACCAAATGCCACAAAAATTCCACCATAGTTTAAACTGATGTGAACCCAAAACACAGCTACGAGTTATATTGTGTCATGAAAACATGTTTTCCACATCAACTAATGATGACCTTTGTGTTGTTTGTTTAAAGTTCAAGTTTTTATGCTAACCTTTTATGCCCAGTCAATAAAGTGCAATACCCGTGCGTTGCCCGGGTACACCTTCTATTTTATAACGTTTGCACAAATTAAGAAGCCTTTAAAAATATAGAGTTACTTTTAAAATAACAATAAGGCCTTAACCATATCCTGAACTACATCACATATCAACAATCTATATAAAAGCATCATAAATTGAGAATTTATAATAAAAAACAATCTTAAGTAAATGTATAAGATATGTAAAATTTATAAGATGCAACCGAGTTGATAAGTATATATGCGTCGCTCGGGTCACATCGTTAAAATTAAAACGTTTATCATACTTCATTCAACCATTCCAAATAACTTAGTTTTATATGATATGAATAGGTGAAAGTTCATTTACTTGCACCATCATCTTTTTTGTTGTTTCTTCTCATTCTAAAATGATAAAGTATATCTATTTTAGCTATTAACCTAAATTCGTATACATGTATTTGGATAAAAGCACATGTGATAAAGGTGAAAAACTACCACTACTATGTTTACGGGATAACACTGATGCATATCTTATCCCAACAAACTGTCATCATTATTTTTGTTGCTTTTAAGTTTTGGCGCCATATTTGACTTTGTGACTCTATATAAAGAGTGGACTAGACTCACAGTATTGTCACTATCAATCCTTACAAATCACTGTCACTCTCAAAAGTAGCTAAACAAGATATTAGATATCATGGCAAACATAGGAGTTCTTCCAAACAACTTTGTCAATGAGACCACAATTGCACTAAAGAAACGAAAGCGTAAAGAGAACCTTAAGAACTAGAAATGGGAAGATGTCATTGTCATCGCTGATGTGGATGTCCCAAACAAGGTTGGAGAAAGAAATAACAATGTTGAATTGAGAATGTTCAAAGTGAGGAACAGGTCACTGTCGATGTTCCAAATCAACATGTAACATATAAAATACTTCTATCCTTATTCTTTATTATCGTATTCATCTTTCGCATATGTGAACTTAGAAAGTATAATTTTACATGCAGGATGTTCAAAGTGATGATGATGTCCCACTTGCACCAATCAAGTGAAGTAAGAAACACCACATCAAAATCACTGCCAGAAACAGGTTGTATCGTTTGTTTGATAGTGAGGATGATGAAGACAAGACTGAAAACCAAAACCCCTGGCCAATTGATGATGAAGTTGTTGACAAAGATGAAGGTGAAGATGAAGTTGCTGAGGAAGATGAAGTTGATGACGAAGATGAATGGCCTTGAGACCATCTTCGACTATGTTTCTTTAAAATCTTATTGTTATTGTCTTATTGTCTTATTGGTGTTTAACCAATAAGTTTCTTTTAGGATGTTTTTTCCCGTTCATGTACTTCTCCAATTTCTTAATGGTAGAATGAATAAATTTTTGATGATGTTTCTTGGTAATGTCTTTATTTTGGTTATGGATTTTTTTTCCTTAGTATACTTTTGTATGAGCTCTCAAGATAGCTTTGGAGGAAACTCACATAACTAACTACAAAGGAGATACTATATGTTGGCTACTTCACTAAAACCAGAAACAAAATGTAACTTGGTTTAAAAAGTGACCCATTTTAAAGACTAACCCGTTTTAAAAGCTCATACAAAATTTTGGTTTAAACATGTAACTTGGAGAAGATGATGTTACAATAAGTTTTGGTTTCTTTGGTTATTAGTACTGTTTGAAATTTTAGTACTGCTTATTGTAAGTTTGTACTGCCTGCTTTGAAAAGATTACTTGGTTTAAAACCAGAAACGATATATAACTTGGTTTAAAAAATGACCCATTTTAAAGACTAACCCGTTTTAAAAGCTGATACAAAATTTTGGTTTAAAAATGTAACTTGGAGAAGATGATGTTACAATAACTTTTGGTTTCTTTGGTTATTAGTACTGTTTGAAATTTTAGTACTGCTTATTGTAAGTTTATACTGCCTGCTTTGAAAAGATTACTACTGCCAATGTGACACATTAGTGACGAATTAGCGACTGATTTGTAACAGATAAAGCGTCACAAAAAACCATGGGAGGAAGGAGTAATATGTGACACATTAGTGACAGATTAACTGTCGCTAAATGCTAGGGAGGAAGGAGAAAGCAGATTAGTGACGGATTAGTAACAGTTTTGTGACAGGTAAAGTGTCGCTAAATAGCAGTTGAAAAAGAATGCGTACTGTTTGGGCTTGAAGTTAGTTTCTAATTAATAAAATATTTTGAAAAGTTAATTAGTAACTTGGGCTTTTTTAGTGAAATATTTTGTACTTAGTGAGTTGGCCTTTTGTAAATCAAAGGTTATTAAAAAAAATCAAATCTTTTTCCTTAAGTAATACGTAAAACGAAAGTCGTGATCAAGAAGGGGCAATAACATCCGTTACACTATAATGAGGATTTTTAGATTTTATAATTTATGATTTTTTGTATTTAGTGTTAGTGTTAATGAACCGTATGTTTTTTGTAGTACGACATTGATTTTTTATCATTAATTTTTCAACTTTAGATACATATATAAAAACCTAATCAGGAAAAAGTTCAACTTCATTGAGTTTTTTGAAAAAAATTTAGATGTTATAACAATTCAAAACTTATAAATAACCATCTACCCGTGCAACGCACGGGTATTGTTCTTGTTTATGGAGGTCAGCAAGTAAAGTTTTTAAGTTAGTAAAGATACACTAAAATTCTGCATTTCTGAATAAATTGTAGTTAACTAGTGTAATGTGTTAATGAGATGGTTAAGGTTGGGCATAGTGTCGGGGTGACCCATGATGGTTAATCAAAACCTTAGACATCCATCATATGTGTGTTACTTGGACTAGAGCTTTTAGCTTGGTCGCGTGTAACCATGTTTATTTATTTGTATAGTTGCGTGATAGGAATTAGAAGCTGCGTTTTGAGCATTCAAGTGAGTTATATAGTCCTACTTTTTACATTGTTTTAAACTTGGGATGAAAAATGATGCAAGTGTTGAAATGAGTTTTAAATTGCTGTGATTATGTGTTAGTGTAAATGCATGGACTATTATGTGACTGATATGCGTTATGTGCTTCATGTTTTGTGATGTGATATTGAGATGTTGCCTAGTCAGGTGGATTACTTGCGTGTATTCATGAGAGGGAAAGAGATTTGGTTATGTGATGTGATATTGAGATGTTGCCTAGTCAGGAGGGTTACTTACGGGTATCTCCGGCCTGAGCTAGAGGGAAAAAGGATTTTGATTGATCCAAGAGCGATTGAGGTCGTCTGCTTGGTGTTTGAGTGATTGATTGGATTGAATCGCATGTTAGCTTGTATGTTAGTTAGCATAATTGTCATGCGAAAGTATTGTTTTATAATCACAGTAATCCGGTTAATGATTTTGGTAATGGATTGAATATGTGTGTCTGAAAACCTATGTTTCTCACCAACCATTGTGTTGACGTATAAGCATCATTTTCAGGTATTCAACAGGATGAGATTAAAGTTAGGAAAAGTGGCTAGATGGATCGTAAGCAGCTGGCAAAGTTTAGTTAACTAGATTTCATTATTTTTTTGGATTATGAATGTTATTTGTTTTGGTGTTGTTAGGATGGTTGAATGTTTGCATGTCATGACGTTGACATGAACTGCCTTCATTTCAATGTCAGACGCCTTTTAGATTTTGATGATGTGTTTGGGTGTTTTCATGACATTGTGTGTCTATACCTTGTATTATTTGCATGATTTAGTTTCTCTATATAGATGCCAATGTGTTGTGATGATTCTCTCTTTCGTCGCGCCTTGCGTTTTCGCCTTGGCGGGGTGTGACAGATTGGTATCAGAGCCTCAGGTTATAGAGAAGTATGTGGTTGAGCCTAGACTATAACCTAGGGGTCCTTCATGTAGATGCATTTAGGGCTTAAGTATTTGATGCTATAACTTCTATGCTTCCCCTCTATTTTTGCATAGCTTATATATCTCGTATTTTGCTAAGTTGTCATTTTAGTTAT
>BQNB010000676.1:96531-161594 GCA_026074375.1 Tanacetum coccineum | reverse complement strand
ATATTAAAGATTAGATTCCGTATAATCTTTAATACACTCAAACATAGTTTCTACTATAGTTGTGTTAGTTTTATCTAATATAACTAGTCCTTATACAAGCTTAAGGAATTTATCTATTGAAGTGGGATCAATACTTACACATTCCACATAAACGAGAAACGAAATAAAACCACTAAAAATCACCTAAAACCACCCTTTTTACATTTTTTCTTGATTCTTTTTGTACAACTAAGTATCCTAAGCCTAGATCTTTGATAAAAACATAAACTTTAAGGTTTTTAACACCAAAATCCTTTGTTTTAATTTTTCAAATGTGTGACTTATGAACACAAACAAAAGATGAGTGTTTTCAAGATCTAAACGCATACAAACTCACAATATCACCCCATGGTGACTGATACCAATTGAAGAATATCAAATCACACACCAATCTATGAAAGAAAGAAAGAAATCTAGAGAGAGAGTGGTTGGAACAAACTAGAGAGAGAAAGAAATATGTTATTAAAGAATGAACCAACACCCTCTCCATGGAAGGAGATGGTATTTATACTTCCTTACATGGCTGGTCATGGGCTTATTGTCCAATGGGCTTGGCCCGATTAGCTTACTTTTACATAATTTTTACTAAACACTTAACTACGAGCTACGTAATACATTTCAGGAGTGAAGACTTTTTCGTATTTCTAACAGTTTTAAATTGGTGGTGGATGAGCTACTCTAGGAGGAGTGTCATTTGATCATTCAAGGTAAGGATTAGTGGATGATGAAGAGAAGTAAAAGGGTGAAGAGTTAGGTCTTGAAGGAATGGACGAGGAAGATGAGGTGCGTCTTGTGAATGGTGTCTTGATGGGAGCATTTGGTGGAGTGGAAGAGTTAGGTTTTCTAGAAGGTGGTAGAATGGTAACTTCATCTTCTTTTGTTAAGTCAATGATGAGAGGTTTCTTCCATATGGGTTTGACGATGATTCTTGGTTTTTTGTTAGTGGTTATAGAAGAAGAAAATGTCATGGATGAAAGGAGGTTAAGGAAAATGAGAATGGTGTGAGTGAAAATGAAGAGGATGATGTCTTCTAAAATAATGGTGAATGAGGTTGTGTATAAGGTATAGTTTTATCCTATGTTTATAAGAATGTTTATGAAAAGGGGTGAGTGTTAACAGAAATTAAGGGAAAAGCAGTCAAAGAACAAAAAGGAAATAGTGAAATTCGATTGTTTTCAATGGACGATCCCCTTATATATAGGACGGTCTCGGATATATTAGGGGACCGCCTATATTAATCAGGGACCACCCCTGTAACTGTCGAATTTTACTTTTTCTAGCTTTTTCCAGTAGTCCATGAGGTGAAAAGGTTTTGTTTAGGGTGTTGTTTGCTGCAGATCCTATGTTCTTAAACCACATAAGAAGCTCTACCTAAACTTCCTAAATGTAGATAAATCTAGGAATAATGTTTTCTCTGTAATAATTCATAAAAGTATCTAATAAATCTACTAATGCATGCATGTAAATATTTTACCAACTACCAATAAGCATGCAAAAATAAGAAACTTTCAAGAAATAAGTTAGCAGTGCTTATTAATAATCCGAAGAGTGATTAATCACCTAAAATTACACAAGTTGTCGTAGTCACTTACTAGCTAATCTATATAAAAAGCAAACGTACCATGCAATAACATTTAGTCTAACATGAGATAATAAAAAACTACTATGAGCAAGTCTAAAGAAAAATAAATACCAAGTATATAATTCAAGCAAACTAAAAATATTTATTATCAAGACCCTTCGTCATTTGTTTCTTCTTAAATAACTTCTTAAACGCCTTCCCAGTTGACTTTAGCGCATTCGTTGCTCTAAATGTATAGTCTCTTGACGGTTTAACATTTAGGTTTGTCGGGTGAACATTGTTGACATGGTTTAGTCATGAGGGGGAGGGTCAACACAAGTTTAAGGAACAATAGGTAGAAGAGAATTATAGTAAGAAATGGGAGAAGGAGTAATTTTACGAGAAGTACATTCATCATGTAACTCATCATCGTCGTTGTTTTGACAAGAAGATGAACCATGATGAAAGGCGAAGGAGGAAGAAGTAGAGTGACGATCTCTCTTGATACCGATATCTTTTCTTGGCTTATGTAGTTTTTGCGTAGCAAGAGGAAGCATGACTCGATCATAGATGCCATACTGACGACCGAAAATATTAGGATACATACTCATGACACGATTATACAAATGAGTCAACAACATACCATATGGTAAGATAAATTTGGGTCGACTCTTGAGAAACTCAATTCATTTTGAAATGAAGTAGGCATTGATTGTATGGTTTTTCAATAACTATACAATAGAGCATGTGAGCAAGACATGCCAGAAGATGATCATGGTTGCCTCCAAGACAAAAAAACATTCTCTCGAATGATTTCTTCCTATTTCTTCATGATTTGAATGACTTCTTTTGTTAGGATAGTGTTTAGGTCAAGTGGTTGAATCTCCCCTTTATATACACGAGTGAAAACAGTACATTCAGACTCAACATACGCTTTAATTTTGTCAGGAATGGGTAATTAGGTGTGATATGGACTGGACAACTCTTGATGAGCTGATAAAGTCTCAAGAGACCATTCGTCCGTGAAGGAACATTGGCCTTCATAAGGGAGACTAAGAATTTGACTGAATTGCTAGAGAGAGAGTAGTCAATTGATTTTTGAATGAAAAACTAAACGTACATATTACCGTCCTCGTTATATGGAAGTTGGATTTGACTATAAAATTCCAAAATGGAGCGAGGAACGATAGACTCATTTATTAAGTATAGACAATCAATCTTAATTTCCCTGAAATTATGTTGGATATACCAGGATCCGTCAAATATGTACGAGTTCTACCAAAAACATCGCCCAACTAATATATGGACAAAGAATCATCCATTAAAGCAAGTGATTGGTGACCCTTCCAAGCCTGTAATGACAAGACGTAGACTTCATACAGATGCTGAGATGTACATGTATGCATTAACAGTGAGTACTACAAAATCCACAAACATCAAGGAAGCTCTACTTGATCACAGCTAGATAGAAACAATGCAAGATGAGCTTAACCCGTTCAAAAGATTTGATGTGTGAGAACTTGATGAAAGACCTATTGACAGGAACATAATCGCGGTCAAATGGCTTTAGAAAAACAAGACAGATGCTGAAAACACAGCTATTCGGAATAAGTCTCGTTTAGTCGCCAAGGGTTATCATTAAGAAGAGGGAATAGACTTTGAGGAATCATCTGCTCTAGTTGCATGACTCAAAGCTGTCAGAATGTTTGTGGCTTATGTGGCTCATAAGAACTTCACTATCTACCAAATGGATGTCAAGACTGCATTCCTTAATGGACCATTGAAAGAAGAAGTTTTTGTAAGTCAGCCTGACGAATTTGTAGATCTAGACTTTCCTAATCACGTTTATCGTCTTAAGAAAGCTCTATACGGTCTCAAACAAGCCCCCAAAGCATGGTATGACAAGCTTTCCTCATTCTTGATTGAATACCATTTCACAAAATGTATTGGTGATCTGAATTTGTTCACAAGAAGACACGGGGATGACATTTTACTTGTTTAAATATTTGTCGATGACATAATTATTGGTTCAATAACTTAAGAAAGATTATTTTAAAATGTTAATGATGGGTGAGATGAAGTTCTTTCTTAGACTTCAGATTCATCAATCCCCCTGTGGAATCTCACAAGTCAATCACAATATACTTTAGAGATTCTAAAGAAACATGGTATGGATGGATGTGATTCCATTAGTACACTAATGGCTACTGCCAGAATCGACACAGATTTACAAGGTACCCCAACTGATCAGACCAAATATCATAGTATGATCGGGGGACTTATGTATCTCACTATAAGTCGACCAGATATTTCCTTTACAACATTTGTATGTGCGCGTTATTAGGCACGCCCTATAGAGAAACACCTCAAAGAGGTCAAACGGATCTTTCATTACATCAAACACACCATTAACATGGGTTTGTCGTACTCGAAGGATTCTAGATTTGAGCTAATTGCATATTCAGATCTAGATCATGCAAGGTGTCACGATGACTGCAAAAGCAAATCTGGAGGAATACAATTTTTAGGAGACAAGCTAGTCAGTTGGTCGTCTAAAATACGGGATTGTACATCTATGTCAACTGCGAAAGCTGAGTACGTATCTTTGGTATGCATGTTGCACTCAAGTCATTTGGATGAGGACGCAACTGCTAGATTATGGATATCGTTACACAAAGATTCCAATGTACTGCGATTCAAAAAGCGCAAATGCCATATCCTGTAATCCAGTGCAGCCATTCTCGTACTAAACACATCAACATCTAATATCATTTTATTAAGGAGCATGTTGAACAAGGTACAATCGAACTTTACTTTGTCGGGACGGAATACCAGCTTGCTGATCTATTTACTAAAGTCCTTCCAAAGGAAAGGTTTGAGTACTTAGTTCAAAGGATCGGTATGAAGTGTATGACTCCAACAGAGTTAGATCGTCTCGCAAAGTTATCTTCTTGAATGAAAGATCATACATCAAACCATATGTACATACAAAAAGAAAAATACAAAATTAAAAAATGAAAAATTGAAAAATATTTTGTTTTTATTATTTTTTACAAACAACGAAAACAAAATACAAAATTTGAAAAATGAAAAAGTTCAAAAATGATTTACATTTTACAAAAACACAAAAACAAAAAAAATATAACTTATTGATGCAAACACATCTTCTCCGATTCAACAGTTTCATGATGCTGTTTTTCATAAATGTGTCTTTCAAAGCTGTTAATGCATCGTGAACTGAGGGGGAGTTATTCATACATCAAAAGGAATTGTCACCGGTAAAATATGTGTTATGTCATCATTTCCATTCACGAAAAGAAAAACAAAATTTTCAAATCATCACCTTTGAAAAATCTCAAGTGTGTTCAAAACTGTAAAAATAACTATCTCTCGAACAAATTCTATCCATAAAGGAAGAAATTCTGAAATGGATATTTATTCGAGGGGGACATATAAAAATTTTCGTACACTTCATCATCAGAAAATCAAATTTTTGAAAATAAATGCAAGAATAACTACCGTTTGAATATATTTTATCCAAAAATGAAGAAATTCTATGAATATTTATTCAAGGGGGGGTTATAATTTTTTTTTTAAACACGGGACTTATAACTGCAAAAATATTTCAAAGGATAAACTAACGGGGATTAACTCAAAGGGGAGTGTTGTTATTAAGTTTGGACTTCCAAGAAATCAAAACGAAAGTTAAGGGGCTGAAATTGTCAAATGTTCAAAGAAGGTTTCGAACGTATAAAAGGAACAGGATTTTTCAAAAGCTTCATAACTTTTGTATTTTCATATTAAGCTTTCGTATTTTCTCTCAAGTTATAAGCTTTTGTATTGTTCAAAATTCGATCCAAATCAATTTAGGGGACTCTTATTTCTTCAAACGTAAGATTGTGACACCTAACTCATTTCCTTTTTCATTTATCAGTTGATTAATCGCTAATTAAAGGTTTCGGATTTATGGTTAGGTTTAGTCTATTTGATCGATTCATACATAAATGTTTGTTTTGTTCAAATTAAGTTAGGCAAAATGCTTATTAGGATGTGACAACCAAAGGACAAGGAAGATATGGAGACGATGAATGTGATATTTGATGAGCTTTCAGCTATGGCTTTTGAACAACGGAGTTCAAAACCCAGGCTTCAAAGCATGACTTATGGATAAATCAGTTCAGGACGCGATCTTACTTATGCTCCGTCAATAATAACATCTCAAAAACCAATTGAACGTGAATTGGATCTATTGTTTGAAACTATGTATGATGATTATATTGGTGGTCAACCGTCAGCTGCTCCAAGAACTACTCTTGCTGCTCCAGCACCTTAAGTTCTTCAGACTCCAACAACATTTACAACAATAACTCACACTGCACCAACACCAACAAATTCATCTTCACATGCTGCAGATATTCCAAACACTTCACAGGATGTTGACGAGCTACATCAACAACAACATGTTTAGCAACAAGATGATCAAGTACAACTCCAACCTAAAACAGTTGCTGATAATGTTCCCAATGCAATGTTTGATGGAGATGTATTCGAGAACCCATTTGCTCCACCATCCACAAGTGATGCTGAATCAACACCTTCACAATATGTAGATCTATCGACCATGCATACATTTTATCAACCGTACCAACATGAGTATCAGTAGACTAAGCATCACCCTCTGTAACAAGTGTTAGGAGAACCCTCACGACCAGTTATGACAAGAAATCAGCTACGGACAAATGGTGAAATGTGCATTTATGCATTGTTCATGAGCACTATGGAACCAAGAAATGTCAAAGAGGCTATGACCGACCCTGCATGGATTGACTCAATGCAAGAAGAGCTTCTCCAGTTCAAAAGTCTTTATGTATGGGTGTTAGTTCCTGCTCTAGATAACATAAAACCCCTTACTTTGAAATGGTTATTAAAAACAAGCAAGATGAAGAAAACACGGTCATTAGAAACAAGACTCATCCGGTTGTGAGAGGGTACCGTCAAGAGGAAGGAATAGATTTGAAGAATCCTTCGCTCCGGTTGTTAAGATGGAAGTTATCAGGATATTTCTGGCTTATGCAGCACACAAATCATTCATCGTATTCCAAATGGACGTGAAAACTGCTTTCTTGCATGGTTCGTTAAAGGAAGACGTGTACGTGTGCCAACCTGAAGGTTTCATCGATGATGATCATCCAAGTCATGTCTACAAGCTAAAGAAGGCACTCTATGGGTTAAAGCAAGCACCGAGGGCATGGTACGACGAATTGTCAAAGTTTCTCCTACATAATCACTTCAACAAAGGAACCATTGATCCAACGCTGTTTATAAGACGCTTCGACGATGACATCTTAGTGGTACATGTCTTTGTAGATGGTATTATCTTTGGCTCTACAAACCCTAGATATACCCAGTTATTCTCTAACCTTATGAAAACCCGCTTTGAAATGTCGATGATAAAGGAAATGACGTTTTTCCTTGGTTTATAAGTTAACCAATCCCCTTGTGGCATCTTCATAAACCAGTCCAACTACGTGTTAGAAATCCTTAAAAAGTATGGAATAGAAACTTATGATCCCATTAGTACTCCAATGGAGATCAAAGACAAACTTGACCTTGACAAGAATAGGACTCTAGTCGATGCAACAAAATATCAAAGCATGATTGGTGCCCTCATGTATCTTACGTCAAGAAGACCAAACATTGTACATGCTACTTGTTTATGTGCTCGGTACCAGGCTCAGTCAACCAAGAAGCACCTCAAGGAGGTTAAAAGGATCTTTCGTTACCTTCGGGGAACCATCAATATGGGTCTCTGGTATACGAAGGATTATGGTTTTGAACTAACTGGATTTTTAGATTCTGATTATGCGGGATGTCAAGACTCCTTCAAGAGTACTTTCGATGGAACTCAATTCCTAGGTGAAAAGCTGGTGAGCTGGTCCTCAAAGAAACAAGACTGTACGGCGCTGTCAACCGCGGAAGCAGAATATGTGTCTTTATTCGCATGTTGTTCCTAAGTTCTTTGGATGCGAACACAATTAATAGATTATGGCTTCCACTTTAACAAGATTCCTATCTATTGTGATTCAAAGTCAGCCATAGCCATATCCGGCAACCCGGTCCAACACTCCAGAACCAAACACATCGCAGTCTGCTACCATTTCATCAAGAAACACGTAGAAAAGGGTACGATTGAATTGTATTTTGTCAAGACTGATTACCAATTGTTCGACCTCTTCACCAAAGCCCTTCTAGTGGATAGGTTTAACTATTTGGTTCGTCGCCTTGGTATGCGCAGTTTGTCTCCACAGGAGCTTGAACGTCTTGTAAAATCATAGTAATTCTCTGTATATATTTATACAAAAAGAAAATTATAAAATTATAAAACCTATAAAAGCAAAATACAAAATCAAAAAAAATTAAAAATACCAAAAATAATCTTCTCTAGCATGTCTCTTGTAACACCCCCAAAATGGGTCGCAGCGGAATAAGGATCCGGGGCGTGTTACTTCAAGATCAACAGCATAAGATATATATAAGAACGACACAAAAGTCGTTTAGATTGATACATTAGATTTAAATAAAAGACATATTACAAAATCTTATAGCTTTACTCGTTCTTTGTTTAATATTACAAAAGATGACATAGATTTCCCAAAACATGATGCACATAAATCTTTAACAGTGCAATCCAAAACATAATCCAATGCATCCTTGGCACCTCGTGCCTATTGACCTCCTGAAAACATTGCTTAAAACGTCAACAAAAATGTTGGTGAATTCATAGGTTTATGTATTTAAATTATGCAGGACCGCAAGACTTTCCCGTGATGTTACAACATATGCCAACAATCACAAAACCAGATTACTGTTGCACTAAGCTCATGACACTGAAGCTCAACCTATATTTGCTATTTTAGCAGTTATTTTGCCCGTACAGATGTTGTAACCCGCAACATCCAAGTCCGACATGGTCAACGTTCGTTCCCGGTGATAGCTAATCACCCAAACGGGGAGGTTAATCCCAATAGATCTATTTATAACATTCGCGCTCACATAATGCAATTAACAACTACATCTATGCAATTGACAGTTCATGATAATGGGCTCAGGAGGGTTATCGCTACTTAGGCAAACACATAATCAATATATTTAAAACACTTGCGTCCAATTTATAAAACAAAGCATGTTTTCACCCCAAATAATAGTAAATCAGTAAAACTGTAAAAAGTGGGGCTATGAACTCACCTTGAGTACAGATAGTCCAAATAATCACAGATAAAACGTCACGCAAGCAAGACGATAGTAGCAGACTATTTAAATATAAAGGTCGTATAAGTAACGAGTACTTTAATTAATAACATTGAATATAATCTTATAGTTGTTACATCGTACTATCGTTCGGGCTATCATATTTAAAGAGGTCATGACATGACGTACGAGGAGTTAGGACACTTTAAATCGTAAATCCAACAACTCGTCGATACGCCATCCGAAGAGGCCTCATTATGAAACTCCCTAGTATTATAGCACTTTGATAACCACTCTATATTCTATATAGCATAATCACCGACTAATCGTTTTAGTAAAATAATATTTATAAAGTGAAAACGTTTATAAATATACTTTTCGTAAAAATGACCTATTTTGGTCGTTTTAAGCCCGTTGCTTCCGCGTTTCTTCTTCCACGTCTCGTAGTAGACGGGTGATCAAAATATTACCATTTTTCAAGTTTTTGATATTCTGCGATGAATAGTGTTTTACTATTCACAACAGCTATATACTCGTTTTTAGTTTTAATTAGCGTAAACTTGTAATCGTAATAACTTATTCGTTTTAATCCCGATTTTAGTGATTCCTTCGAGTACGATCTTTGTTATAAAAGATGTATTATATATTATAAAAGTTGGTGTCCGCTGATGAAAGTAATTTTACTGTTTATAGTTTATAAAATTACTTTTATAAACTTTAATTATCGAAAATGACGGTAGTATAATTCGTTATAGTTATGTTTTTAGCGATTCTTTTCGAGTACGATCTCGTTAATTAAAAGTTATATCATATATAGAGAAGTTTTAAAAAATGAACGTTGCTGTAATGACATAGTAAATTTTATAAAATAGTTTTTTATAAAAGTATTTATAGTCGTAAACTCGTAATTAACGTATCTTTTTCGTTATAAATCCGTTTTTTCGAGTTCTTATCATTTGGAATCGTCATGAGGCGTATTATAATTATATCAAGATCAAACGCTACCTGTATGGAAAACGGATTTTAAAACAGCCCTAGTATTTATGTGTATAACTTGATAAAAAACATTGTTTTTATGTATTAATTTAATTTAGTAGTTTAATATAGAAACCCTATAACTATTATACAACACATGTTGATACTTATATAAAGTCCAAGATCATACCATGACCTTATAAATTCATTGTAACAAGTTTAACACTCTACTTTCCATTATTTTCATATGTAGATTAAATAATCTTATAAACCCTAATTATACCTAAACATGTTTATACTTAAACCATATGTTAACATACTTTTACATTCATTTTTTCATGAAATATATAACCATATGAAACATAAGAATAAGCGCATAAAATCAAAAGAGCATAAGAGAAAAACTCATTTTACATATTTAAAAGTCTTAGTGGTGATTATATCCATATTTAACATATAAAATAACACGTAAAAATCATGAAGAAATAAAAGTATAAAAGAATTAAGAAGAACCATAGAGATGACGTATAAATGAGAAACAAGATCTAAACCCGTGGATTAGATTCAAAACCAAAGCTTACAAGCTTATAAAATCCCTAGATTAGTTTTGAAACCCTAATCATCCATTTCTTCCTTAATCCTTGCAAATGATGAAACCAAAGCTTGCAAACACCTTATATGCCTTAGTATTGATGTGTAAAGGGTTGTATCGATTGTATAAAATTTTTATATGGTTTATTAATGAGCTTAAATATGCCGAGGTTTTAGAGCTTATAAAGAAAAGAAAAATGAAATTTTGTAAGTAAAAAAGAAGAGTTTATGGTAAGTTTACTGATGCATGCAATTGTATTATAAGAAAGAATGAAGATCATTTGTAGCCAATGTAAGTAAGCAAGGTGCCAAGCTATATGGAAGAACTAGTGCTATTTTGATTAAGTATTTGGCTAGCATAGATAGTCATGGTTCAAGATATGCGATACTAATCTTTTAGGAAGATAATTGTGAAGGTATTCCTTGGTCCTATCTTTAGCTTCCTAGTCATACAACACGAAATTTATATATGTATAAGGATTAGATATGCATTTGACCATTTATATAATGTATTCTTTATTATTTGAAAGTATCATGTAGAATATGACTTAGGAAAAATGTATAACTTATACATTATTAAGTTATGATTTGAATTCCTTCATAATGTAATATGTCTGAAGTTGAAAAATACTGTGAAGTTTTAAAAATAAAATATTAAGTAAATAGGGTATAAATTTGGGTAATTTGATGACGCGGTAGATAAGTTAACGTGCTTCCGGGACGCTTAAACATCTTATCGAGCGAAACGTAAACACTTAACGTAACCAATAAAAATAAAATGTGCAATGATAATAATTATCCTCTAAATAATCATATAACACTTGCTTGATGTAAACATTTAATAAAGTTGCTGCTTTGAACTTCTCCTTTATCAACACAACTTTATTAGTCGTTTCTTGAACCAATTCAGGTCCAATCAGACTACTTTCTCCAATCTCAGCCCATAAAACAGGCGACCTACACTTCCTTCCCGTATAGGCTTCAAACGGAGCACATGTGATACTCGAATGATAGCTATTATTGTAAGAAAACTCATCCAATGGTAGATGAACATCCAACTACCACCAAAAACAATTACACACGCCCTCAACATATCATCAAAGGTCTGAATCGTACGCTCACTTGTCCCCATTGGGGATGATAAGTCATATCATATCAGAACCTCGTCTCTAATTGGCTTTTTTTAGCACAGTCTGACCGCAAGCGCACTTAAATCGTCCATCTTTTATCCGAAATAAACGACATAGGAACTCAGTCTCGCGACTATCTCATCAATGTAGATCTTTGCCAATTTCTCAGTACTATAGTCTTCTCTTATAGCTAGGAAATGAGCTGACTTAGTCAGTCTATCGACTATGACCCAAATCGTGTCATGCCCACTTTTTGACCTAGGCAACTTAGTGATAAAATCCATAGTGATCTTATCCCACTTCCATTCAGGTATCTCAGGTTGTTGCAGTAAGCCCGAAGGCCTTTGGTGCTCAGCCTTTACCTTTGAACATGTTAAACACTTACTAACATAAGTAGCAATATCTCTCTTCATTCCCGGCCACCAGTACATATCACGAAGATCATGGTACATCTTATCAGCTCCTGGATGCACAGAGTACTTAGACTTGTGAGCTTCGTCCATGATCATCGTTCTCACGTCTCCTATTAATGGAACCCATATACGGTCCATAAAATACAAACTCTCACCCTCTTTCTTTTCCATCTGCTTGTCTAAACCATGCAGATTTTCCATAAATATATTCTCTTGCTTAAGCGCCTCACTATGGGCTACTTGTATCTTTTCTCTCATTCCAGTCTAGACAGTCATTGCCATAGCCCTTACACGTCTAGGTTTCAACCGCTCCTTCCTACTCAATGCATCAGCCACAACGTTCGCCTTACCAGGATAGTAACGAATCTCGCACTCATAATCACTAAACAACTCAATCCACCTCCTCTAACGCATATTCAGCTCTTTCTGATCGAAAATGTGTTAAAGACTTTTGTGATCGGTATAGATAACACTCTTAGTACCATACAGATAATGCCTCCAAGTCTTAAGAGCAAATACAACCGCTCCCAACTCTAAATCATGCGTCGTGTAATTCTTCTCATGGATTTTTAGCTGCCTCGGTGCATAGGAAATAACTTTGCCTCTTTTCATGAGTACACAAACTAATCCTTGGTTCGATGCATCACAATAAACTATGAAATCTTCAACTCCATCAGGTAGCGTCAATATTGGTGCATCACACAAGTTATTCTTTAAGGTATGAAAAGCCTCTTCTTGCTCCACGCCCCATATGTACTTCTGATTCTTTTGAGTCAAGGAGGTAAGAGGTTTAGCAATTTGGAGAAATTTGCAATAAACCGTCGGTAGTAACCGGCTAATCCCAAAAATGATTCGATCTCAGAAGGTGTCAACGGTCTTCCAATTATTTACCGCTTCAATTTCTGGGATCCACATGTATACCATTCTGATTAACAACGTGACCAAGAAAGTGCACCTTTTACAACCAGAACCCACACTTGGAGAACTTGGCATACAACTTCTCCTTCCTTAACAATTCCAACACCAAACCCAAATGAACTTCATGGTTCTCCTTCGTCTTCGAGTAGATCAAGATGTCATCGATGAACATGATAACAAACTTATCTAAATACATTTTTACAAACTCGGTTCATCAAATCCTTAAAACTGCAGGCGCATTGGTTAAGCCCAAAGGCCAATAACCGTAAACTCAAATGTGTCCCAAACAAGTTCAGAACGCCGTCTTAGGTATGTCGTCTTCATGCACGCGTAGTTGATGATAGCCTGACCGAAGGTCTATCTTGGAGAAATAACACGATCCTTGTAGTTGGTCAAATAAATCATCAATTCTCGAAAGAGGATAACGATTCTTAACCGTCAACTTGTTCAACTCTCTGTAATCGATACACATACGTAGCGATCCATCCTTCTTCTTGACAAATAACACTGGCGCTCCCATGGGAAATGACTATCTCATTTTGAAAACCCCTTGTCTTGCACCTCTTGCAGCTAGCCCGACAATCTTGCATCCTGAAGACGCTAAAAGATATGGAGACTTCGTAATTTGATGTCGCTCCAGGAACTAGATCTATACGAAAACTCAACTGTCGGTGCAGTGGTAAATCCCGAACAAGTCTCCGGGAAACACATCATCAAAATCACATTACAATGGGTTATAATCGCCTGACTTCGGTTTCATCCTTTCATCACGCATCTTCAATACCATTAGGTGATTCCTACGGTCGCTATCCCCATGAACTCTAAGGATCCTACCATCCTCCACTGGTATTTCTACTACTTTCTCATGACATACTATCACAGCCTTATGTTGGGACAACCAATCCATTCCCACAATCACATCAAAACTTCCATGACCTAAAGGTATTAAGTTTATGCTAAACAGGGAACTTTCTAGTATCTATTTGCATCACGGATTAATCCTGCTACTTATACTTCTCAACCATCACTACCTCGATCACTAACCAGATTCACAATACTAGGTCTCACATTAAGTAGGGGCGCAAATTCAGTAGATATGAAACTAAAATCGGCTCTAGAATCAAATAATACGGTAACAAAGTGATCATTCAGAGAGAACGTACCCGTTACAACTTTAGGATCTTGGACCGCCTCCATTGCATTCACATTCACGTTGAAAGCTCTTCCTCTAACTTGGTTTCCATTGCTCCGATTGTTACGACTGCCTTCCAAAGCCAACTGATTACTTGCTTGACCCGATCCTTGGTACATCTTAGACAATATTGGCGGAATATCAGGCTTCACTAATCAAACACACTCTAAGATTATTATTCATCCTGACCGCATTCACTGGAACCACTTGTCTAATTGGAGCCCGACAATCGTTGATAAAATAACCCGGTTTCTGATAGTTGAAGCATAATCTGCAGAATCCATTTACTGGGTGGTGAGTAAAGCACTTGCTACACTTAGGATTTGAGCTCACAGCTTCATTTCTAGTAGGGGTTGTTGCCACAAACCCAGTTCCCGTCTTTGCCTTCTTGTTGTCTTTCCAAGATCCTCTAGTCTTACCAGACTCCTCCACTCCCTTTCTCTTATCATTACCCTTTGTCAAGGGACCACAGCTGATTGCTTCATCAGTAAGTATTCCAGACCTCTGTATTGAATTCTGAATAGTAGTTAGTTGGGTTGCTCAAAGCATTCCTCTAAACTCAGGAGACAGTCCAGCTATGTACCTCTTAATACGAGATGAATCAGGTGTAACTAAGTGTGGGACCAACTTGGCCAACTCATGAAACCTACAGGTAGCACATGAAAGCTCCCACTATCTTGTGATTCCAGAACTCACTCTCCAATTTCTCCATTTCATTACTTGGGCAGAATTCTTCAACCATCAATGCCTTAAAATCGTTCCATGACATGGCCATTGCAGCCTCACATCCTCTTGCTTGGACTTGAGTGTTTCACCAAGTCAAAGCTTTGTTCACCAATGAACTAGCCGCATACCTCACCTTTTGATTTTTAGCACAACCACTATTATCAATCACATTTTCCATCTTCTCGATCCAACGAGTAAGCACTATCGCACCTCCTTTCCCATCATAATCTTTGGGATTAAACAAGATTAGACCGCCCTTGAAAGTGCATCCGTTGTTCCAACCCATGTCCATTTTCCACCTCCACTATTTTCCTCATTCGCATTGTTCATATTGTTTTGTCACTTGAGTGACAATCTGAGGAAGAAGGGCTTGCAATATGTTGCGATATTAAGCTCAATGTTGGGGTTCTCGTTTGTTGGGGACCTCTTCGCCGGTTTTGAGCCATTTTCTATAAGATATTAAATTTATATACATTAGTCCATATAATAAGAATCATGATCGAATCATACTTCTTAATATCCATATACATACACACAATGCATCAACAATAATCCATGTAATCATACTTGAAAGTCCACCTGATGACGTGCGCATGTATAATTATGTTTGCCACCCATAAATTATAGATGGCCCTTTCACAGTATGTACTCCCTCCTGATGCAGGACACTTCATAAATATAACACACCATAAAGCACCTAAGAAAATGAACCAACAAATAACAGTAATGAATAATCCAAATAACACTTTATATAATACTCAGAATTCCAAACATTTGAAAATAACATTCCTAACAGGCTTCTAAAAACACGAAAGAAAGAAAAACAAAACTAAACATACATCAATCCTTAGAACACCATAGCAGTTTCCCGAGACTGCTGCGTTCATGATCCATCTCAGTTTCCCCTTCTACCCACACAGGTTTGACTTGTGGGACTCGTGCATAATTACAGTCCTCAAATTACAATATCAGGGCAACCAATTCCTGCCATTTAAGCATAGAGTTCCATCCGCACGGGGTTCTAACTTCTCCTTTGGTATATCCTTCCTGATCATACCTCTAACATTTTCGTTCTTAATGTTTTCGGGTTTCTGTGTTTCAATTTGAGCTTCTAGGATTTGTTTAGGAAGATCCAAGCCAATAGTCATAACTAAGGCTCGAACTCTTAATGGTTTAATTTGCTCCTTCCACCTTACAGAGCCATCAACAAACCAGACATTTTCTTTCCCACCGGTGAGAATGAATCTCAGCAGCATAAATCACTAAGAAACTCTAACCAACGACGTTGCCTCATGTTCAACTCTTATGGATTTTACTGAGTTGTAAAATCTTGTGTATCAGTGAACACCTAGAAACCTGGGTTTCGTACTAACAGTGCCTCTAAATATTTAGAGCAAACACCACTGCACCAAGTTTACAAATCATGATCCATATAGATCCCTTCTGATGAATTTTAATTGCGAATGCATAAGCAATCACCTTCTCTCTTTGCATTAACACAGCGCCCAAACCTTTGATCGAAGTATCATAGTATACGATAAAATCTTTGCTTCCTTCAGGTAAAGGCAGGATTGGTGCACTACACAACTTTTTCTTAATGAGTTGAAACGTTGCTTCTGCCTTGTCACCCAAATCAAACTTAACTCCTTTCTGAGTAAACTTGGTCATTGACTATGCAATCTTCATAAATCCTCGATTAATTTGTATAGTACTTACCTAGTAAGACCTAAAGACTAACGAATCCCGTTGTGTTTTTAGGTGCCGCCCTAAACTTTTATGAATTAGATCTTGGCGGATCCACGTGAAAACCTTGACTATCACTCACAATATGATTTTTCACTAAGAAAATGAGAGTGTGTGTGTTCTATCTCTAGCTAAGGCCTTTTATACTTCCTTGACTAGTCAAATAGACATAAGAAGGGTCTTAAGGAAAGTCTTGGTCAAGACTTGTAAGAGAAGGGTCTTTGGTTCCCTAAAAGAGACATTATCTCATGATTTCTAGGAAATGTGTTTTGAATTTAGATATTTCTTTGTATCCATCACTATGAATCCGGTTATATATGTATATATGTGATGATATTTAGTAAATTTTGGGTATTGGGTATAATTGTGGGTATTTGTTGAAGCGTAGAAAAGTTTTGGTGGTTCCGGGTATGCCTAAATGTATTTTATCGCGAAACGTAAACGTTTTACGTAACCAATAAAAATAAAATATAAAAAGTAGATTATTACTTTCACAAAAATAATATAATGCTTGTTTGACGTAAACTTTAATTCGTTTGGTGCCCGTTTACGTTGAATGACCATTTTTAGCTTACGCGATTTAACTTAATACTTGGAATTAAAAGCAACCGCGTACAATACTGAAAATAAATAGTGAATTTATTGACAACGTTAATGACCCTAAAACACGGGGTGTTATAGTCTCCCCCCGTTAAGTGAGCCTTGTCCTCAAGGCTTAAGACGCGGCACTTGACGATGGTGCGGTCTTTGTGAAGAGGTGTGGTAAAAAAAATCCAACGGCTATGAACAGTAGCCCCAACGGCTACTTCCTCTCTTTAAATACCAAATTTTTATCCTCCATTTCTCCATACAACACTTAATCTTTCACTTACATTTTCTCTTATCCAATCCTCAAAAATGTTGCACATCATCACGCTCTTGGCGATGGCGACCGCGATAGCACTCGGCATTTATCTTGCCTACTTCCCATACGAAGAAGGATTTCAGTATTTGGCCTTTATTCTAGCAATTCTCGTGCCCCTCATCGTTCTTGCAATCGGCGTGGATCTCCTTTGGAAGAAATAGATATTATTGCTAGGGGAGGGTTGTAATAAAGCTTGTATTTCCTTTATGTCCTTATGTAATCTTATTTCTAAGATAATAAACGGATGTTGTGGCAACAATTCTATTTGTTATTTTTATTTTATGTCATTCGAATATTTCGTTACCACGCTTGGTAACTCATTTGCATTCCCCTTTAGTTTGCTTTAACTTGAGTGTTCAGGATTTGTGATGTTGGTTTAATATTTATTGTTGCGACCAAAGCTCGACTTCTAGCGGGCTTTTTCATTCCCTTTTTTTATTTTCTTAACGCGTCTAGTTCATAACAACTTTTCTTTAGAGTGATAACGACTTTATACATAAGGTGGTGTCGTAACTACCAAGCTCTATGGTATTACATATTCGTCGAAAATGGTGAATTGGTATATTCCTTAATGACGAGTAAGCTTGTTAGTGATCGTCCTAGGGTGACTAGGGATGCGTCTTGACTTTTGGACATAGGATTTTTGTATAAAATGATGTCGACTTTATATAGTACGGTGGTGTAAGAGTTTACTTAGTGATTATTATTGTCAGTTTGGTTTCTCGCGATGATTACATTTTATGAATACGCATGCAGAACTTGATATAAATAGAAAATTGTCTTTTGACAAGAAGTTTTTTTAAGGTGACTACTCTCAGCGTGGCATGGTCCTTCCTGAATTATACATAGTTGATCAGGCCATGTATAATTGAGGACTAACGATGCAGTACTCATTTTCGTCAAAATAGTGTTATAATTTGACTTGCAAAATAGGAAGTTAAAGTAAAGTTGACAAAATTTTCACAACACATTGATTTGATAGGTAATTTGAATTCGTTCGTACGACAGAAATTTAAGAGAAATACAACGAGAACTCCTAAGGAGATAAAGTCTAAGATAGTTCCAACCTAGGATTTATTAGGCAAAGCGAGACAACTTTCTCTTTTAAGCTTCGATCTCATCTTTAATGTTGTTAGGGTCTTGATCGGTTTCTCCTCCTCTTAAGGCATGCACCACTCCACGTGCTCTAGTACCTTCAGCTTGGTTTCCATGGTTTTGATTCTTCAATTCTGGGCAATCACTCCTGTAGTACCCTTCATTCCCACATTCATAGCAAGTGAGGGTTCTTTGATTCCTGGCGGCAGCAGTATTCCTACAATCCCGGGTCATGTGGCCAACCTTCTTGCAATTCCCGCACTTTACAGTACATTGCCCATTGTGGTGCAGCTTGCACCTGTTGCACAATGAAAGAGTTCCAGCATACTCCTTCCTTTCACCAGTCCCAGCGGCATAAGCTTAAGCCACATATTGTCTCTTGGGAGATTGTTGTTGATCTTGGTTGTTATTGTCAAGTTTCCTCTTTTTCTCAGCTTGACGTTCAGCAAGAGTGCTGATCTTTTTGTCCATCAGTTCAGTTGCTATTTTAATAGCATCCTGCATTGTTTTTGGCCTTGACGCTACGATATTTCCATGGATTATGTTAGGCAATCCACCGACATACCTTTTAATCTTGTCAGACTCCTAGGGAAACATCCTAACACACAACAATTCTAGTTCCTGGAAACGTTGATTGTAGCCTATCACATCGGTACCTTTCACTTTCAAATTTTACAATTCAGTCTCGAGCTTTTTCATCTCGTTCCTCGGGCAGTACTTGTCAGTCATCTTCTTTCTCCGATCCGTCCAGGTCATTGCATACGCAACATCATGACCAACAGTCATAACGTGGGAATTCCACCACGTTAGAGCACTTGCTACAAGAGTACAAGTGGAAAACTTGGTCTGATTTTCCATAGAACAGTTGCTTATGCTGAATACAGTCTCCATCCTTTCAAACCATTGAGTTAGTTCGACAACTCCCTCAGTACCTTTTAAATATAGTGGTTGACACTTCATGAAGTCTTGGTAAGTGCACTCTCGAGCAACGCGTTCAGTCCTTCTGACACCCGTTCCTGAATTATGGTTGTCTTCGCCATTCATGCTTCTGTTAGCATCACGTGCTGCCAAGGCGGCAGTATCGCCTTAGTCAATCATTGCCTAAAGCTGGGCATTAGTGACAGATGTGGTGTTGGTTGTTGTGGCTGGTGTGGTTCTGGTTCTGGGTGCTTTCCTTAGAGGTATTATCTTCAAAATCAGAAGAGTAATAAGATTAGTTTAGTTGTCTTCGTCGTGCTCCAAAAATAGAGTGTTGTGAGATGATGTATTGTAAATATGAATATGCGCTCCTGGCATAAATTAAATGATGATAGGATATCATATCTGATAGCTTAATGTTTAGGTAGCGCTTAGGACCTACGAGCTTGTCGTACTACTTTGCCTAAAGAAATGTTCCCGTATTCATATAAATAACCCTTATATAAATAATTGTAGAGTTGTGCGAAAGAATGCAAACTCGTCTTTGTATATATATGTAAGGCCCTAATAGTAATGTACGTATTATAATATGAACACGTATATCAATTATGAATGTATCTAGTATAACTAACTAATGCAACAACTAGTGTGTGTGTCCCGTAAAAAACCTTTTTTATGAATGCAATGTTTAAAAACGATTATAGTCCAGCAAAACATTTGACCTGGTTCTCTATAACCTTGGCTCTGTTACCAATCTGCAACACCCCCAAAATGGGTCGCAGCGGAATATGGGTTTGGGAGCGTTACTTCATAATAACATTGCACAAGACATGAGAGAACGACCACTAAACGTGTCGTTTGAAAATGATACATTGGATTTAATAAAATACTTGATACAAAAGCACCCTGCTTTAACTTGTTCATCCTTAAAAATGTGAAGATTTTACTTCCTGAATAATATCCCCAAAATACAATGCACTTGAATCTTTATAGCCATGATTCCAAAAATATAGACCACCAATGTATCCTTGTACCTTGAAATCCTGAGAAAAACATGCTTAAAACGGTCAACATAAAGTTGGTGAATTCATAGGTTTGTAAAAATGTATGAGTGTAGGACCGCAATTGTTTAGAGTGTGTATTGCATGGTATACAATATCCAAAACAGTAAGTATTGCATGGTATACAATATTCAAAACAGTAAGTATTGCATGGTATACAATATCCAAAACAGTAAGTATTGCATGATATACAATATTCAAAACAGTAAGTATTGCATGGTATACAATATCCAAAACAGTAAGTATTGCATGGTATACAATATCCAAAACAAGGAAGTAAATTATCAAAGTTACTTTGCGTCCATTGTAAAACAAAGCATGTTCTTACCCTAAATAAATTAAAACCAGTAAAACATGGGGCTATAAACCACCTGAGTGAGCTGATATCAAAGTAAATCACAGAAAATAAGTCACGGTAATGACGAGTTCAACCTAAATCCAATATAGGTCGTAATAAGTACTAAGCACATTGTTAACTACTACCATATATAAATTCCAAAATAGCTAATCACCACTAATTTTTTTTAGCGAAATCGTGTTAATAAAAGTTAAAACGTTTATAATAGTTCGATAGTAAAACGACACAATTTCTTGTTTTAATAAACCACGTTTCTTACGTTTCTTATGTCCAACAAGCTTCGTATTAAGACATTATCAAAATTATTACATTTTCATTATTTTTGTCCTACTGGTGAACAGTACCTATTAACTTTCCACAAGAAACCAGTTTATAAAGTTATTTTTATAGTTTTAGTTGTCGTAAAACCCGTAAATGTCGTATTTTATTCGTTATAGCTCCGTTTTTTAGCGATTTCTTTCGAGTACGTCTTGTTTATTTAAAAGTTCTACCATATAAATGAGATTTAAAAATGTATAAACCAAGATGAACAGTAACTTTTATATAAAATATTATAAAGTATTTTATTACATTGAAGTATATAAACTCGCGTAATTCATAACTCCTTCGTTATAAATTGAAAAATTACGATTCTTATCATTTTGGAATCCTAAAAATATGCGTGATCTGAGAAAAATAATAAACCTTACATATCAGTAGTATTTTATAAATTGTTTTATAAAATTTCTTTTATAACGCGTTTAATTAACGTATAACTTGTAAACTACGTATCTTTTTCGTTATTAATCCATTTTTTCGAGTTTCCTTACCTCTTGCTATTCATGAATATATATATATATAAAATATGATATGATAATATATATATATATATATATTATATATATATAAAAGGACTAGTCAAAGAAGGAAAAGAAAGACCAAGACGGGGGGGTAGTCCCAAAGGCTTCCATAAGAGTGGGTCAAAGTTTCAAACAAACCCATGGGAGGGGTCACATATATATATATATGTATATATATATCGGGGGCGGGTTTTGTTCTTTGTGGGTATAAAAAAAAAAAAAGGAGGGGGGGGGGGGGGGGGGGGGGGGGGGGGGGGGGGGGGGGAAAGGGGGGGGGGGGGGGGGGGGGGGGGGGGGGGAAAAAAAAAAAGGGGGGGATTTTTAAAAAAAGGGTAAGGGGGGGGGGGATTTAATATTTTTTTAAAAAAGAGGTTTTTGGGGGGATTTTGAGGTGATGAGGTGGGGTTGAGTTGGGTATTTTTAATTGGGGGGGGGTAGATTGGAAAAGGGTAGTTGTAGTATTAATTTTGGGTGGGTGTTGGTAGTGGGTGGGGGGGGTGTGGGTATGTTGTTGAGTGTTTGAAATTGTTGTTATGTTGGTTGAGTGGTTGTATATATGTTTTTACTTGTAAATTTTGGGTTTAGTTGTGATGGTGGGTATAATGTAATTTAAGTAACATGGGTAACAGTTTAGAAAACTTGAGTATTGAGCTTATTAAAATAGGTATTTGTTGAAAGCATAGAGAATTATGTGGGGGTTTTTTGTATTTTTTTTTTTCGGGTATACCTAAATGAATTTTATCACGAAACGTACACAATTTACGTAACCAATAAAATAAAATAAACAAAGTTAATAATTATCCTCAAAATAATTACTTAACACTTGTTTGATGTAAACATTTAATTGTTTGATGCCCGTTTACATTGAACGATAATTTTTAGCTTACGCGAATTAACTTAACATTTACGGTTTAAAAGCAAACGCGTACAACACTAAAAATAATTAGTGAATTTATTGACGACGTAAATGACCCTAAAACACGGGGTGTTATAGACTCCCCCCGTTAAATCAGCCTTGTGCCAGGCTTATGCCCGACACTGACGATGGTGCTGTCCTTAATGAGACTGTGGGTAAATGTTTTTATTTTTTATGAACATAACTCCAATGGCTATGAACGTGTAACCCCAACGTTTTATCTTTTTGTCATCTTTTTTCTTTTGTTCCCTTTCTTTTTTTCTGTTTTACTTTTTTTTTTTCTGCTCTCTTTTCTTCCTTTCTTCATTTTTTTTTTTTTTCTTTACTTCCTCTCATTTAAATACCAAATTTTTATCCTTCATTTCTTCATACAACACTTAATCTTTCACTTACATTTTCTCTTATCCAATCCTAAAAAAATGTTGCACATCATCACGCTCTTGGCGATGGCGATGGCGACCGCGATAGCACTCGGCATTTATCTTGCCTACTTCCCATACAAAGAAAGATTTCAGTATTTGGCCTTATTTGGCATTTCGTATGCCCCTCATCGATCTTTAGCAATCGACGTGGATCTCTTTGAAGAAATTGATATATATGCTAGGGAGGGTTGTAATAAAGCTTGTATTTCCTTTATGTCCTTATGTAATCTTATTTCTAAGATAATAAACGGATGTTGTGGCAACAATTCTATTTGTTATTTTTATTTTATGTCATTCAAATATTTCATTACCACGCTTGGTAACTCATTTGCATTCCCCTTTTGTATGCTTTAACTTGAGTGTTCAGGATTTATGATGTTGGTTTTATATTTATTGTCGCGACCACGTAAGCTCCGACGTTCTACGGGCTTTTTTTCATTCCCTTTGGCCTTAACGCTCCAGTTATAACATCTTTCTTAGAGTGATAACGACTTTATACCTATGGTGGTGTCGTAACTACCAAGCTCTATGGTATTACGTATTCGTCAAAAATGATGAATTGGTATATTCCTTAATGGCGAGTAAACTTGTTAGTGGATCGTCCTAGGGTGACTAGGGATGCGTCTTGACTTTTGGACATAGGATTTTTGTAAAAAAAATGATGTCGACTTTATATAGTACGGTGGTGTAAGAGTTTACTTAGTGATTATTATTGTTAGTTTGGTTTCTCGCGATGATTACATTCTATGAGGTAGGCACGGGGGGGGGGGGGGGGGGGGGGGCATAACTTGATAAAAATAGAAAATTGTCTTTTGGACAATAAGTTTTTTTTAAAAGGTGACCTACTCTCAGTGTGGGCCATGGTCCTAGTCAAGAATTATACACTGAATATCACTGGGGCCCGAAGAAAAATAGAGTCCGTAATATTCAGTCACACTAGTTAACCCGCGACCCACACAGTATACACCTACTAGAATCCTTTTAATCCCGCCAACTTCCTTGAGAGGAGCCCTTAATCCCATACAATCACCCCCCAAAACGGTTTCCGCCTCTCCCTGTGGCTCCAATCAAATGTGTGCGACTGACCACAAATCCTAAACTCTGATAACCTAGGTGCCTCCCTCTCTGCAAGTAGCCTCTTCCTGCACCCCCTGACTCCCACCATCGGCTCTCACCTCTACACCTCACGCTAAATCCCATCTTCCTCACTTGCAAACAACTTCCCGCTCTCTCCCTACCAAACACATAACCTCAATTAAAACCTAAAGCTCTGTCAAACGGTGTTTAGAAATCTAGTCAGTTACATATCGGAGTAATACATCATTAAGTAAACTTGTACAATTCAACGGTGATGTTAAAACACACTGCCGACAACCGCCTGTCCACGCCGCCACATCGCACTAGGCACTAGGACCGGCGCGGACCGTCATGGAAACCGGAATGGGTAAAAGCAGACAAGCAGAGACAGGTCCCGACCACCTTACTACCCCTTCCAAGATCCACCCCTGACCATGGCGCCAGGAGTCTGTTGGGATACACTTAGAGTCAACCAGTCTCCGCCGACTACACAGCCACACCCCGTACCTGTGATGCCACGCCTTCATGGGGTGGTGCTGCAAATCCCGGGGACTTAACAGAACATTGCCCATGATGGAGGGTGCAGGTGCTTGCACCTGTTGCACAATGATAAGCGGTTCCGAGTCAGCATTGACTCCTTGCCTTTACAACCATTCCCGGGAGGATGCGTCATAGAAGCTTAAGGCCAGACATAATGTCTCAATGTTGGGGAGTTTTTTCCTCGAGAGTTAGTATAATCACAAGTTAATAGACAATAACCCTAAAACGCGACTTTAAAGTACCCCAAAGTCTCTTAATATATCATACCACTAGGAAGCATTGTAGGCCCCTTACCATGTTTGGGTCATGGGGGGCTCGATTCTGATAAGTCAAAAAATAGTACCTCAGGAAGATGTAGCCTTGAACGCTGGATAATATCACCGAATATAACCCATGCTCCACTGTTTCTATTCCTAGATAAAAAGAGAAAGGTTTCAGCTCGAAAAGTTCTTAATTCCGTATTTCATATCGCTCACATTAAATATCCAATATCAAGAAGCATTAAACTTGGGCTCTGCATTCTTAACCTACCACGTCTCTATGCGATCTGAGGGTGAATACCCCAAAAACACACAATTACCTCCCCTCTGCTATTGAATACCATCGGGACACGACCCTCGACACACGACACCAATTCCTAGGTTACCTTGGGGGTGGGGGTCCGCCACTGGCATTGGGAAACGTAGTCTTGATTGAGGGAAGCCTAAATCCAACATTGCGGTTCGCGGCGGACTTCCTGAAATCTCCAATGAACCCCAAAAACCGCCCTAACCATTAGTATCGGTAGCAATTTTGTCCCCTTCTCTTTCCTTACCTTGATGGTGCTGGGAATCATACTGTGACCAGTCGCAGCTTTCATGCCTCTCGGGCGATCCGTCTCTCAGGTCCAAAAGGCAGTACGCAACACGATCCTGACCACCTTGATGCATAAAACGTGCGGAATATGCCACCACTAAAGTAATCACTTAGAGTCACCAAAGTACACTTGGGAAACCCACAAGGGCAATTTATCATCAAAACCACTCCCGCGTAAGCAACATCAGAAAACCCGACGTCCCACCTTTCAACCATAGAGAAATTTCGACACCGTGGTGGCCCTCATTAGCCGGTAAAACTCGCTACTAACTAGGTAAATCTCGTTTTGTGCCAGGACCCATCCTACAATTACCTTATCCCACGACGGGAGGGGGTCTAGCAACTCGTAATCAGTCTTCTGGACAGCAGCCCGTTCCTGAATTATGGTTGTCTTCGCCATTCATGCTTCTGTTAGCATCACGTGCTGCCAAGGCGGCAGTATCAGCCTTAGTCCAATCATTGTCTAAAAGCTGGGCAATATAGTGACAGATGTGGTGTTGGTTGTTGTTGCTGGTGTGGTTCTGGTTCTGGGTGCTTTCCCTTAAGGTATTTATCTTCAGAAAAATCAGAAGAGTATATAATATTAGTTTTAGGTTTGTCTTTATCGTCGTGCTCAAAAATAGAGTGTTGTGAGATTAGTGTGATTTTTGTAAATATGAATATGCGCTCCTGGCATAAATTAAATGATGGTAGGATATCATATCTGATAGCTTAATGTTTAGGTAGCGCTTAGGACCTACGAGCTTGTCGTACTACTTTGCCTAAAAAAATGTTCCCGTATTCATATAAATAACCCTTATATAAATAATTGTAGAGTTGTGCGAAAGAATGCAAACTCGTCTTTGTATATATATGTAAGGCCCTAATAGTAATGTACGTATTATTTAATGAACCCACAAGTATATCAATTATAATGCATCTAGTATAGACTACTAATTGCACAACTGTGTGTGTGTTCCCATAAAAACCCCCTTTTTATAATGCAATGTTTAAAAATGATTATATCCAGCAAAACATTTGACCTGGTTCTCTATAAACCTTGGGGCTCTGTTACCAATGTAGAACACCCCCAAAAATTGGGTCGCAAGCAGAAATATATATATCCGGGCGGCGTGTCACTTCCATATATACATGCACAAGATATAAGAACGACCTCTAATTGTGTCATTTGAAAATGATACATTGGATTTAATAAAATACTTGATACAAAAAGTACCACCCTGCTTTAACTTGTTTCATCCTTAAAAATGTGAAGATTTTACTTCCTGAATAATATCCCTAAAATACAAGGCACTTGAATCTTTAAATAGCCATGATTCCAAAAATATAGTCACCAATGTATCCCTTGCACCTTGAAAACACTGAGAAAAATAGCTTAAAACGTTCAACATAAAGGTTGTGAATTCCATAGTTGTAAAAATGTATGAGTGTCAGGACCGCAAATTGTTTAGAGTGTGGAATTGCATGGTATAACAATATCCAAAATTAGTAAGTAATGCATTTATATACAGATTATTTAAAACAGTAAGTATGCATGGAATACAAATATCCAAAATTAGTAAGTATAGCATGGTATACAATATTCAAAAACAGTAAGTATTGGCATGGAATAACAATATCTAAAACAGTAAAGCATTGGCATGGTAAATCAATATCCAATAACAAGGAGTAATTCAAAGTACTTTGCGTCCCAATTGTAAATTGTAAAACAAAGCATGTTCTCACCCCAAAAATATATTTAAAACCAGTAAAACATGGGGCTATGAACTCACCTTGAGTGAGCGTATATCAAGTATATCACAGAAAATGCGTCACGGTAATGATCGAGTGCAACCTAATCCAATATAGGTCGTATAAGTACTAATCACATTGGTTAACTACTACCATATATAATTCTATATAGCTAATCACCATCTAATCGTTTTAGCGAAATCGTGTTAATAAAGTTAAAACGTTTATAAATAGTTCGATAGTAAAAACGACGCAATTTCTTCGTTTTAAACCCGTTTCTTACGTTTCTTATGTCCACGCTTTCGTATTAAGACGAGTTATCAAAATATTACATTTTCATATTTTTGACCTACTGGTGAACAGTACTTATTACTGTTCACACCAGTTATAAAGTTATTTTTATAGTTTTAGTTGTCGTAAAACCCGTAAATGTCGTATTTTATTCGTTATAGCTCCGTTTTTAGCGATTCTTTCGAGTACGTCTTTGTTATTAAAAGTTCTATCATATTAATGATGTTTTCAAAATGTATAAATCTGAGATGAACAGTAACTTTTATAAAATTGTTTTTATAAAAGTATTTTTATACATTGAAGTATATAAACTCGCGTAATTCATAACTCCTTCGTTATAAATTGAAAAATTACGATTCTTATCATTTTGGAATCCTAAAAATATGTGTGATCTGAGAAAAATAATAAACCTTACATATCAGTAGTATTTTATAAATTGTTTTTATAAAATTTCTTTTATAACGCGTTTAATTAACGTATAACTTGTAAATTACGTATCTTTTTCGTTATTAATCCGTTTTTCGAGTTTCTTACCTCTTGCTATGCATGATATATATATATATATATATATATATAAAGGACTAGTCAAAGATGGAAAAAGAAAGACCAAAGACTAGTCCAAGGCTTCCATTAAGAGTGGTCAAAGTTCAAAGGGACCATGGGAGGGTCTTAAGGAAAGTGTTGGTCAAAATGCTTAGTCATGGTCTTAGGTTTAATGGCTTGAAGTTGTACAAAGACCAAGTTGGTGTTTGTGAGCTCAATGTCCCCTTGGTACTATACTACAACCGAAATTTGAGGGGGGGGATGAGTACTAGTTGGTGATTTTTGATATTTTACATAATATCTAGTATAAACTTGAAGTATAAGTTGGTAGATTTAAGTATAAAGGTAATACTTGTAATGTGTAGTTTTTAGTTGAGTCATTTTATGTACAACTTGACCAATAATGTTAACATGGGTAAAGTTTTATAAAACTTTGAGTATTGGGTATGAAAATAGGTATTTGTTGAAGCTTAGATTAATTATGGTGGTTCCGGGTATACCTAAATGAAATTTTATCACGAAACGTACACAATTTACGTAACCAATAAATTAAAATGAATAATATTAATAATTATCCTCAAAATAATTACTTAACACTTGCTTGATGTAAACGTTTAATTGTTTGATGCCCGTTTACATTGAACGATAATTTTTAGCTTACGCGAATTAACTTAACGTTTACGGTTTAAAAGGAAACGCGTACAACACTAAAAATAATTAGTGAATTTATTGACGACGTAAATGACCCTAAAACATGGGGTGTTATACCAGTTGTGTTACGACACTCTTGCAAGGCATCCCATTCACCCGGGGGATGTAATTGATTGGGCATTTTTAGCCAGCCAAGGTCTTGCGTGTTCCTTCCTCATCTCCATTAACATCGACCCATTCTCGGGCCCTTAATGGATGAATCTCTTTCAAATCAATGAACCTATCTATCGAGAGTTAGTCTAAGAATTTTTCTCTTCGTTTGAGTTGTATTCTTCCCCATGTAGTTACGATCCTTAACATTTGGGTATTACATTTAGATTGGGGGGTAAACAAAGGGAAATGTCTCTTCTTGAGTTTAGATAGAGAATTGGTTTGTACACCGAGCAACAATCAAGGGATAGAGCAACCCTTAGTGGACTACGTAGGGTAGAAACGGTTAAGGCAAGCCTCATGCTACTGGAATTTTGGCCAACCATTGGGACGAGAGTTTCAATATAGGGAACACAAAGGTGAAATCCATAAGGGACCCAAAAATTAGGCTAGCCAACCAATGCATAGCAACAACCATATCAGGGAGGAAAGAAAGCACCAATCGAGTCACTAAGATTGACCTCTACTATCTCTATTGCATCTATACCAATGAGGTTGTTTACAACATCCCCCATTGGCTTGCTAAGTACTTGAAGAGTGTAGGGGATAAGAATTTGATTTGTGGAGGGATGTTTGTTACAAAAATTGCCCGGTTGTTAAGAGTGTTAACAGGTGAACTAATGAATGCATTGAGTGTCGAACCCCACCCCATGTATTCAAGAAAAAGTAACTTATCGCAATGGGGGTTATTATGGAGCTACATAATAGGGGATGCTGCTAGCCTGCAACACAGGATGCCGAGGTCGAGGAGGAAGATGAGGGAGATGATGGTGGAGACGAGACAGCCGAAGGGTACATAGGTTAGGAAGGGGTTGGAGGTTTCGCCGACATATACCGCAACATGAGCCAAGGTGATTGGCAAGTTCGCCAGGCGCATTGGATGGATCAGCAAGATGAGCAGTGGGGAAGGCTCAACACTTAGATAGGGCAGCAAGATGAATGAACCCACTGGATGTATGATCACACTGTCCGCCAATTCCAATACCTATCCACCCGTGACAACCTAAACCCCCACCTCCAGATTAACCCATTCCTTGGATATGAAGCCGAATACCCTCCCGTTGGCTATCAAGTATACATGCCTCCAGGCTATGAGTACCACCCCGACCCCTCTCAAGATGACTCTTAGTGATTGTTCATGTTTACTTTTGCATTATGTGATGTATTTCTTTGTTAAACAATTATGAATTTGTAATAGTTTAGGATTCGAGTATTTGAACTGTTATTGCTATGTTTGTTAGAACTAGTTATCGTTTAATATAAGTACGAGTCTTGTGTTTTAATTCTTTATTATTTTTGAATTATTTTGTAATCATGTTTTGTTTGTTTGTAACTTCATCTTATTTGCAATCAAAGGTATTTTTCAACAAAATAAGTGTAGGGGAAACATTCGGTTTTTAGAACCAAATTCAAACATTTAAAATAAATTGTTTAGATTAATCCGCATTAGTTTCAAGTTGTATGATTGAATTACTAATTCTTAGGTCGTTTTGCAGCATTTTATACAGGAAAATAACTTATAAGAATGAGTGCAGGAAATTTTTCATCAAAAACGGAAAATGAGTTTTCATAGAGTGTGGAGATGGCGTCATGATTTACACGCGACGCCGTCACCGCAACACTTTTGACTGGGTCAGGATATTCCTGATGGCGTCAAATGCCTAGTTATAGAAGAACTTTAAAATTTTAAGTATTTTTGAAAATATAACGTGTGCAACATTTAAGAAAGTTTAAATTCTTTTATAAACCTGCAAAACTCCGAGTTTAACAATTCTCTCATCCTATCTTTATTGTTTTAAGAGAGTCAAAACCCTAAACTCTTATTGTATATATCCCATGGATTTTACGCTTGGTGTAGTTGTTTTTGTCTTTGATTAAAGGTTATATTTGATGAGAAGAAGCTTGGAAGATCTTAGGATGTTTTCATTAGATGATTCTTGGAGATTTAACCAGTTATCGCATGTTTCTTCTCCATTATTAAGCAAACCAGGGGAGTACTGGTTTCTTTTACTTATTTTCTTTTCCCTTTATTTGTTTTTACGGGTACTTCTATAGAACATTGAGGATAATGTTCAACTTAAGTGTAGGGGGAAAATAAGCCTTAGAAACTATTCCTTCATTTGCCATTTGCTTGTTCCTTAAAATGATGGGTAATATATCGAAACATAGCATAAAAAGGTAATTTTGACTCAAATTTAATTTTTTTTATGATACATACCGACAAAAACCGAGTATTAATAGCGTCTCATGGATAGGAATATATATGACTAGCACAAAAACCTTCAAAATTCCACCCTAAAAATGAGAGGTTCGCCTTTAGATCTTTAGGAATTCGGGTATCCATTATTGATACCCAAGATAGTTTATACCTTTAGCTTTCTCGAGTTAAGGAGTGAGCAGTCATATGTGTCTATTCCGTCATTACGGATGTATACGTATGGTCTTTGTCGCCTTTTTTGGAGCATTGGTATCGGTATTAAACTATATGAGTGTACCGATAGTATATTAAATTCTAGAACTTGTTTTTGTGATGCATCCCGAGACCGCATAGTGAGTATTAGGATTTGCTAGATAAGAGGTACTAGGATTAACCCATGTTTTAAACCTGTAATTGTTATGATGGTCACATCGATCATATAACTATCCTACACCCTTGCCATGCACTCATTTTTAGTGCAGGATACCCCTAGTACAACCCTCCGAGCCTATCCTTTTTCATGGTTCTCGTAATTTTCTGGTTAAGCCAGACTATTAATGAAGAGCATTGTTAACCCTTAAACCAATCGTTACACCCAAATCGCCTTAACCTGCCATGTATGTACTCGCTTTTAGTACATTATTGTTTTAACCCAAGTTAATTATTTGAGTACACGGTTGTTAAGTCCTTATCCTTGTAAATACAGTTTTGGGACGATTGGGATTCATAGTAGTATTTATTTCGCGGAAGAATGAGGAAGAAAAGTTAAATCAATACCCCCAATAGGTTTGTTAGATGTTCTTTGTGTTATTTTGATCCACCTCAAATCGGGTCATTAGTTAGATTATAAATAATCGAGTGTGTAAAAGTTCAAGTGTAAGGGCGTATCTAGAAAACCCCCATGATGTATTATATATTTAAGCAATGGCAGGGCAAAAGTGTTCAAAAAAAAAATATATATATAAAAAAGTAAAAAAAAAATATTTACGGGATGCCATTTGCTTATGTTTATGTTTATCATAGAGTCAAGAAAAGAAAAAGAAAGAGATTGATGTAGAGTTGTGTAGAGTTTGTATATCTTCGTCCGAGTCTTGGCTTAGCAACCAAACTAGCGTATATTCGTATAAATAATTAGCTAACCCTTCCATTCTAAATTTACCCACAGCCAGCCAAATGTATCCCATTCGTTTCTGTTTCCATTATATGTTATCTTACACCTACACCCCACAACCCTTTAAAATACCTCTTGGATAGTAATGAATAATGCTTATGCCTAGCGGTGGAGGTTTGATCCTTTACCAAGCCTATGGTAATTTATATGCTATGACAGGTAATGGGTGTTGATTTTCCTTTTCCTCATTATGTTATAATTTCATATACACCCAAGAGAAAGAGAGAATCCTAAACACTTATGTGAGGTGCCAGTGTATGCTTTCTGTGCTTTTAATTATGAGGTCTAGGAGGTTGTGTTGTAAAATACTTTTAAAGAGTAGGTTAAATGACCCTCATATTGCTATTGTCTAGGTAGAAAAGCCTATTTGCTTGAGGACAAGCAAATCCCAAGTGTAGGGGTATTTGATGAGGTGTTATTTTTTACATTATTTCGGGGTCATTTAACCTCCTAAATCATGCAAATATGCCTAGATTATGTGCTTAATCGTTTGTTTTTAGGTTTATAGCATTTGGATGGCATTTGGAGAGAATACACGTGACTTGGGCTCATTTGGAGAAGAAACAGACGAGATTACGGACCTACACCAAATCCTTGAAGAAATATTACTTACGGGGCATGGAGATGGCGTCGCAGGCATAAACCGACACTGTCGCGATCCATCTAGTAAATACGTTAGAGAATTAGTTACAGCGTCAGGACGTGGCTGACTTAATAAGGATCTAGAATCATCCACGTAGCAATGGCGTCAGGATTACAATGCGACGCCGTCGCAGCGATATCTCTATATATACTAAACCGATTTTAGGGTTTTAAGTGGGTAACTTTGTATAACTTTTGGGAGACGAACCCTAGCTCTTGTAGCAGCTTCATATGTCATTTTTAGGGACTCAAAACCCTATTCTACTACATTGAATCCATGTTTTAATCCAAGTAAGGTAAATTATCTATAATCATTCAATATGTCTATGTGTTTTGTGAGTGATTTATCTCTTTGCTTTCATTATAACATGCGAGGCTAAACCCTCCTTTGTATTTGCTTATGATTGTATGAAAGTCGGATTGTAGATCCTTTTACTGTTGCTTCTTTATTGATGATTGTGCACGTTAGGTTCTAGAAAACCAGCTTTTGTTTGTACCGCTGTAGACACGTCAAGGGAAACGCGAGTGCGTAGAAAGGATACCATCGGGTAATAGTCTTCATACTGCCTTACCCCTTTATATGGTTGATCCCTCTTAAGATATTTCACATGCATTTAATGTACTCTTAGAGGCCTTGTAATAGTCTTCATCTACCTTACTTGTGCGTTGCCCTAACAGAATATTAAATAGACGACGGGTTTGTGTAATCCGTTCATGACCTAGGAAATACTTACACATATCATCACAAGTGTGACAAGGCAGTGGGATTAGGAGAAGCAATCTGATAAGTAATGCATGATTAAGTAAATACATTTAATTATCATAAAGTTATCAATAATAGATTAGATATTAGTTTAGTTAATTAGTTAAACAAACCAACCTCTCAAACCATAGATTTACTTGCTTTCCTATAAATATAAAAACACAAAAATAATCTTCTCTCAACCCCTAGAATTCTGTTAGACCATGATCAAGCCTTCCCAACCTATTCCCCTAGAGAACGATAACAACCCTCGAGTCTTGCCTATACTACTACTACAACAGTTAGGTACTCTGCCTAGGGAGTTGTAAAACTTCTTGTAGAAGTCCCTTATGACAACCGCAACAGTAGTCCTTCTTTAGTAAAAATTGCCATGCAATGACTAACTTCAGCTCTTGTTACACGTGTCTGCACTTCCTTAGTTAAAGTTCCTATATTCGTATCGAGTGTTTGGATAGTATCATCATGGTGTTTTAAGTTCCTTTCAATATTTTCCTAAAACTGTTTCAACCATTCATCACGCTCGACCTGTTTTCTAGATGACTCCTCCTAATACTTATTGACGATTTATTCCAAGCTCGTTCTCCTTTCCTTGAATGGTGGTTGGTTTTCAAAGTGTGTGTAATACCCTGGTGGACCTATGCGATATCTACTTCCATTATTGTTTGGGGAAGTTCTTCCAACCTCTCCGTACTTAACTTCCTCGACTCCTTTGACTTCTTCATTAATGGGGAAATCTTTGTCAAGATGAGATCCTTCAAAAATTCCACAACCAACCTAGATAGCATGCATATTTTCCTTTAACTTGTTCATATCTCTTCCCAAACTATCCAGCGTGCTAGTAATACCAGCAATCCCATCTGAACTACCACTACTTGTCCTTCTAGACCCATCATGTCATTTTTGTAAGTGATCCGCCAGTGTTTGAATTGACTCCAAAGCTCAGGCTGGTGTCATGCAAAGAATCGGTCCATGGCAATCGAGCAACTGGCGAGTAGTAGTGTCTAACCCCTTATAGAAAATATTCACTTTTTGCTTGTTGTTAAGGTCATGAGTTAGACTTTGTAGAGAAGGTTATTGTATCTTTCCCATGCTTGATACAACATCTCATCACCTTCCTGTTTGAAGTTATGGATTTCTTTAAACTGTTTCGTAGTTTTAGACGGTAGACAATACCTTTGGATGAAGGCATTCTTGAGCAAATCCAAGGTGTTGATTGTCCCTGAAGGAATCTTGTTAAACCATCTTTTTGCAGCACCAGTGAGTGTGATAGGGAATACATGTAGCATAACTGCAACATGATTAACTCCTGGTGTGTTGAAGAGGCTGGCGATGTCCAAGACTCTCTCAACGTGTTCATGAGCGTCATCGTTCTTGTTTCCTAAGAATGTATTTTTCCTTAGCTCCCTTATGAACTGGCTCTTGATCTCAAAATTGACATTGTTCGCAATCGCATGTCTAACTACGCTCGATGCCTGGTTTCCTCCACTCAATACCAAGTATTGCTCCAAGGTTAGTGTATCGATGTTAACCTCATCCATTTTGCTTCCTGAAATTTGAATAAACAAAACTAAAACAAAAATTAAAGCTAAAATAAGATAATTCAAATTAAAACTACTTTCAGCTACCCAGCAGTGGCGCCAAAAACTTGTTGCGTATTTTATGTGTGTAATTACCAAGCTTTAAATTTATAAAAACTTGATTACCTACAGGTCAACAAATGCACTATTGGGAAGAGAACCCGATCATGTGTAGTGTATTATTGGTAAATCCGAGGTCGTCCCAAGATCTAAGTGTAAGTTATTAATTTGAATTGGAAAGCAGATTTTTGAATTGTTTTCCAGAAATGATAGAAAAAAATACTAAAATTAAATTAAAGATGAATTCAGATGAGAAAGGATTTCTATCCTAGCTATTTCATTACTTTTTTGCTTATAATGTTTCCTAGTACATTATAATGTTTCCTAGTACAATGTCTAATTACTTGTATATTTAGGTAGCTCTAATATCACTAAGTCCGATTGGTAGTCATGACCTAGCCTATAATTTCTATGATCCCAACCGTGGTGGTCACATTGGTTGAGTATCTAGTTCATAGTGATTAAGCCCTCAACTATTCTAAAGACCTGTCTAAGTGTTGATATTCCCACTACTCGAATCTAAATCCTCCTAGAAGGATTTCAATCGCTTTATAAGTGCCTACTCTAATGAAGGCGGTAATAAGTCAATCCCTTAAACTAAGAACAGATGCCACCCTATTCCTAGTATCCGATTAAACTACCTTTTGACTTGGTCAGTCTACTAAATAGCCTAAGGGAAGCGTTAATGTTAGGAATTAAGGGCTTTTACAACTTTGTACTGTTGGTTCAACTTAGTACTGCCAAGAGAAGACTTAGTACTGTCAAGCTTAGTTAGTACTGCCATTACAAATTGTTAGTACTGCTAGTTTATTAGTACTGTTAGTTAACACTGTTAGTTATATAGTTAGTATTGCTAAAGTGATATGCATGAGTTATATTAGGAATAGATATGCATGATCACTTGACGCGTTTTGTAAGCCCATTAGGATTTTCCTTGGTGTATAAAAGGAACCCTAAGTCATAGATCTAGAAATCAGTTTTCACATTAAGTTTTCATATTAGTATTCTTAGTTTGCATAGTAATCATAGTTAGTATTCATAGCTATTTTGCAACTCAAAATAGTATTCAATATATTAAAAGTTTAGTAAAGATCTTTTTTTTTACTGTTTCATTGTTCTTCTTAGTATTGCAAACTAGATTCCGCATAGTTTGTGATATTCTCAATCTTAGTTTCTACTATAGTTGTCTTGGATCTATCCAATATAACTAAGATTTAAACAAGCTAAGTAAAGATCTGTTCAAAAGGGATCAATAAGTGGTATCAGAGCTTGTTGAGAAACTATGAATAAGAAGAACACTATATCTACCAAGATATACATATTATGAGAAGATGACATCACAGTCAGAAACTACCCAAACAGTGTTTGCACTAAAACTTCCAGTACTCAAAACTAGAGATTATGATCTATGGAGCATGAGAATGGAGCAATATCTTACTCATACTGATTATGCTCTTTGGGTGGTTATTATGAATGGTGATGCACATACTGTTGCAATCAGTATTATTACTATTGAGTGCTAAGGTCTATCCTCCTAAAACTGTAGAACAAAAGCTAGCAAGAAAGAATGGATTGAAAGCAAAAAGCACTCTGTTGTTGGCCATTCCTGATGAGAACCTATTGAAGTTTCATGGAATCAAGGATGCAAAGACCTTATGGGAATCAATTAAGGCTGTTTGGAAGGTCATCAAAGAATAAATAAAATAATAGAAAACATTCTGAGCAGCAATTTGAGAAATTTTTATCTACATCAAGATCTGATGAACTGGATATAACTATGATAGGTTTCAGAATTTATAGACACTCTCGGTCGTCTCGCGCTCTGGTGAAGTTTTCTCCTAGGAAGATGTAAATCTTAAGTTGTAAATGTCTACCATCAGCTTGGAACAATATTGCCTTGATCATGCGTAATAAGCTGATCTAGATGAAGTTGAGCATAGTCGAATTTGTACAATAATTGAAGGTGTATGAGCTGAGATAAAAGCCAATCAAGCTCATGCTAAAACTCTAAGTATGTGTTTTGTATCTTCAGTTGATTCTAGCAGTATAATGAAGCAGTTATTATGCTCTGTTGTTCCTGCTGCTAGGTCAAAGGGATAAGCTTCTTCCTCAACCTATGTTGACGATGTCATGTTTTCCTTCTTTGTCAATCAATCTAATAGTCCATAGTTAGACAATAAAGATCTAGAGCAGATTGATACTGATGATTTTGAAGAGATGGATCTCAAATGGCAAGTGGCCATGCTTACCATAAGGGTGAAGATATTCTTAAAGAAGACAGGAAGGAATCTGAATTTCAATGGAAAAGAAACTGTTGGCTTTGATAAGACAAAGATTGAATGTTATAATTGCCACAAGAGAGGTTACTTTGCTAGAGAATGCAAGGCACCAAGGAATCAAGGGGATAGAAATGGAGATACTCCAAGAAGGATTGTACCAGTAGAGACTCCTGCAAATGCCTTGGTTGTTCAAGATGGGATAGGTGGTTATGTTTGGAGCTATCAAGCTGAAGAAGGACCCACAGACTTTGCTCTAATGGCCCATTTGTCTTTAGGTTCATCCAATTCATCAAGCTCAAATACTAAGGTACAAAATTGCTCTAAAGAATGTTTAGAATCTTATCAATCTCTTCAAAAATAGTTTGATCAACAACGTGAAGTTCTAAGTAAAGTTAATCTAGAAATAATAGCCCATCAATTAGGCTTAGAATCATTAGAAGCTAGAATTGTTATTCATCAAAAAAATGAAGTTGTTTATGAGGAAGACATTGCATTTTTGAAATATGATGTTAAGGTAAGATACAATTCTATAACAGAGCTTAAAAATCAGTTAGCAGAGGCTTTAAGAGAAAAAGATGATTTAAAACTAAAAATTTGAAAAGTTTGAAGCATCATCTATGAAGCTAACTAAACTGATAAACAATGAAATAAGTGTTAATAACAAGTTTGGTGTTGGTTTTGATAGTTGAATGAATGAAAATGAATTGCATGATTGTCATCTGAATAAAAGTGAAGTGTTTGAAAGTGCATCTGATAGTAGTGTGAATGAGATTGAAAAGGAAAATAATCAAGTAAATGATAGGTTTAAAAAGGTTGAGGGATATCATGCAGTTCCCCCTCCCTACACTAGGAACTACATGCCCTCAAGACCTGACTTATTGCTGGATTAGATGATTCTGTCTATAAGACTAATGTGAGTGAAACTATTTCTAGTGTGCCTAGATTTGAATCAACTGCATCTAAGTCTAGTAAGGATAGTTTGGAACAAGCTAAAGATGTTAGGCCTAGTGCTCCTATCATTGAAGAATAGGAGACTGATAGTGATGATGACTGTGTGTTTAGACCTTTATTTGAACAAAATAAACCTAGATATGCTAAAATCAATTTTGTTAAATCAGATGAAAATACTAGGAAATCTGTTATTAAACAACACACATATAGGCAAGCTGAAAACCTTAGAAAAAGTCAAAGTCCTAGGGTTGATAAAAGAAATTGGAATGGAATAATGACTTAGAAACTAGGGGATGGTTTTGAGTTCAATAAGAAAGCTTATTTTGTATGTGGAAGTCTTAACTATTTAATCAAGGACTGTAACTTTTATGAGAATAAAATGGTTAGAAAATCTGTGTTGAATAATATGGAAAGGGTTACTGGTCAAAGGGAAGTTAGACCATTATGGAACAATGCTCAGAGGGTTAACCATCAAAACAAATTGACTTACCCACATCCTAAAAGGAATTTTGTTCCAATAGCAGTTGCAACAAAGTATGGACTAGTACCAGTTAATGCTGCTAAGCAAAGCTCTCCAAGAGCAGCAGCATCAATTAGTACTGCCAGGCATGTTAATACTGCTGCATCTAAACCAAGAGTGAATGTTGCATCACCCACAAAATATTCTTATTTTAAAGCACATTCACCATTGAGAAGGCCTTTTAACCAAAAATCATTAGTTAAAACTAATAATTTTAATAAAATAGTTTATACTATTAAGGTTAATAATGTAACTACTTCTGGTCCAGAAGTAGTAGTTAGTACTGCTGAGGGAAAAAGGGAAAATGTTGTTAAGTCCTCAGCATGCTGGATTTGGAGACCAACAGGAAAAGTAATTGACCATATCTCCAAAGACAGTAGATCATACATGCCTAAAAGATTTGACTATGTTGATCCTCAAGGCAAACTCAAGTCAGTGATGATTTGGGTCCCCAAGAGAAACTAATTCTCTTATTTTAAGTGCAGGGTAATCCACAATATGCTTTACAGGATCAATGGATTTTTTATAGTAGATGCTCTAGGCATATGACTGGGAACAAGTCCTACCTAACAGATTATCAAGACATTGATAGAGGATTTGCTGGAAGTCCTAAAGGAGGTAAAATCACTGGTAAAGGTAAAATTAGGACTAGGAAATTAGACTTTGAAGATGTATACTTTGTAAAGGAACTTAAGTTTAATATTTTCTCTGTCTCACAAGTGTGTGACAAGAAAAACAGCGTTCTTTTCAAATGCAATAATTAGCTCCTAGCCCTTTTCAAAAGATCAAATGCAATCGAGATTAAAGTCCACATCGAGGTGACCAAAATTTGGCTTTTATTAGGCTACTTAAGCAAGGCACCATTCATGTCATATACCCGAAGGCTCTTTAAGACATGAATGGACCAATCTTATTTGCACCATATACCCTTAGGCTCTTTAGGCCACAAAACAAGGACAAAAAAAAAAAAAATTAAAAATAAAGCAAAATTATTAAACCTTAGTCCTTTAGTAGGGGGGGGGGGGGGGGGGGGGTTCTAAACATCGGCCTCGCCTCCGACAAGGATGTAAGCAAATCATATTTCGACTTTGGACTTATATTAGGAAAACCGGTGCCTTTTTATCTCGAAGCACATCGATAGCGAGTACAGAACATGAGGGTATTCTACTTATTATGACACCGGACTCTACCTTATATGAAAACTCCAACATCGGCCACGCCTCCGACACGATGAAGTAATCTGGCAGAGATACTTATTTATTTATTATTTTTGTATTTTTAAGCCAAAATTAAGTCTTCCTGATGTGTTACTCATCTAATCACAAGGAACTAAATGAAAAACTCTCCTATTGAACTAATTATTTACACCAAAAAACCATTTACAAACTTATTTATTAACTTTCATATAAAAGTGAAACAAGCTTAATGGGAGAAAAAGCACAATATATATATGAGCCTTGAAAGAAATCCAACTATTCTACGTTTAGGCATCATGACATTATAAATAAACACTATCATTTCTTGTTCTTCACATAAGAATTTTGCAACAATGCTTAGCCATATAAAAATTCACTTGGCATAATTTAAAATATACTTGAGATTCCGCACAAGCTATCATCATTGATTGTTAAGGAAGAAAGCTAGAACTCAACACGTTCAATTGGGTCAAAAATTACTTTTTATTCTTACCAACGGAAAACATACATTTTTGTCTTAACACACATTTTTTTTTTAAACATTATAAAGACTGAAAATTTTAAAATTTTTGCTATTTTTGTGGGAAAAACGGGTACGTGAGAACAAAACAATAAACAAGCAACATCAAATCGATAGATTCCCTTCCCCAAACTAAAACGAAACATTGTCCTCAATGTTTAAATCGGGGTCTCTACGTAAATCTAAGCCGTTTATGAAGTATGCAAAGATAAACGTTAATCGATTATGATGAAAGGATATGGATCTCCCCAAACTAATTTTACACAAAGGATGAGAAGCTCGAGTAGAACGGGAAACAACACCGGACACGAGAGGCTTCTAAAATTTGTTGGGAGAATCCTGCAAAAATCATAATAAACAAGCAACCATTTATCTGAGAAATCGGAAAGAGACAAGCCTCTCTCAACACAACACATTAGATAATAGAAAGAAAATAGAAATGATAAGCATGGGGTGAACTCCCACGAAGCGGCTTGTTTTTGATCACCGAGTCGCAAGCTCGACTCGATCCCTGAATTTAGTTGTCCTTAGGGAAAGTCTGGAGGTCCTGGATAACCAATGGTGGTGTATCCCCTCCATAGTAATGCTTAAGACGGTGGCAGTTGACTTTGAAATTAGAACCATCGGCATGAGACAACTTGGCAGTGCCATAAGGATAAACTTCGGTGATTGTGAAAGGTCCGGACCAACGGGACTTGAGCTTTCCGGAGAAAATCTTTAATCGGGAGTTGAAAAGAAGGACTTGATCACCAACATTGAAGATTCGGTTCTTTATCTTGGAATCGTGTAGCTTCTTTGTCTTCTCCTTGTAGATTAACGAATTCTCGTAAGCTTGATCACGAAGCTCGCTAAGTTCATTGAGCTGAAGCTTTCGATGATCGCCCGCGGTCTTTAAATCGAAGTTGGCATGCTTGAGAGCCCAATATGCTTTGTGTTCTAACTCAACTGGTAAGTGACACGCTTTTCCATAGACTAACTTATATGGAGTACATCCTATCGGAGTCTTATAAGCGGTTCTAAAAGCCCATAATGCATCATCTAGTTTGTCGGACCATGAGGCACGGTTTTCTCCTACCGTCCTCTCTAAAATTCTTTTGAGACCTCGATTCGTGACTTCAACTTGACCACTCGTCTGAGGGTGGTAAGGAGTCGAAAGACGATGGGTGACACCATATTTAGATCATAAACTTTATCAAAATTTGTCGTTACAAAAATGGGTCCCCACGATTCGCCGTTATGTTGCTCTCGGAGCACCGAATCGGGAGAAAAGGGATTTTAAGAATTTAACAACTACCCTAGCATCGTTGGTAGGGAGCGCTTTCGCTTCAACCCACTTGAGTAAGCATAGGTCGACGGTACTAGGCATCGATTGTTACCCCTAGATGACGGAAAAGGTCACATTAAAATTCGAATTCCCCATATCGAAAATTTCAACCAAACTTGGTTTGGCATTTTGAGGCATCTCATCAATGTGCAGAGATTTTGCCTTGTTTTTGACAAGCAACACAAGTTTGTCAATTTGTAGGCATCCTTATAAATGGTGGGGCTCATTAAAAACCGGCATCAAAAATTTCTTGAGCGGTAAAGTTGGTCCATAGTGTTCCCCCGTGGGTCACTATGACCAAGCTTCAGAGAATTTCGAGAGCTTCTTTGCCAATTACACACCTTCGGATTATTTGTAAGCACAAGTCTGACAAAGTAAAGGGTCTATCAAAAAATAATGTTTTACATCTTTAAAGAACTTGTTTTTCTCTTGAGTCGTCATTCCTTTTTTAATGAATTTCCCCGCGTGGTAGTTAGCAAAGTCGGCAAACCATGGGGTACTTTGGTCTTTGGAAGTTAACACACTTAAAGTTTCTAAAGGAAAAGTCTCGGTAATTTCTTTTGGATCAAAAACATTTTCGTAAGGGTTTTCAAGACGAGAGGTGATCAGCTGCATAGTTTTCAGCACCCTTAGTATCGATACCTTAAAATTCAAATTCTTGTAGATGTAAGATCAGCGAAGCAATCTTGCTTTGGCATCTTCTTGTTGAAAAGTATTTCAAGCGGAACGTGGTATGTATAAATCATAACTCTTGATTCATGTTAGAATGATCGAAACTTCTCGAAAGCATAAACAACTGCAAGCATTTCTTTCTCGGTTGTTGTGTAATTAGTCTCTGCTTCAGTCATCGTCTTGCTAGCATAATGAATTGGTCGAAAATGCTTCTCAATTCTTTGCCCTAGTAACTCGCACGATTGCATAATCACTTGCATCGCCACATGATTTCAAATAGGTTGGTCCCAAATTTTCGGAGCAATGAGAATTGGAGGCTTCCGGTTAAACTTCCTTTTTATTGCTGAAAAGGACAAGAATGCTATTTCCGAAAAAATGAAAGAGTGTTTTTCTCTAAAAGATGGGTCATGGGTCGAGACGATTTGGAAATATTTTGTTTAATTTCGATAGAATCCATGCATGCCCTAGAAAAACTTCGGAATCCTTTGACGGAGTTGGTGAGGAAGCTTAGATATGACATCAACTTTGGCTTTATCGACTCAATCTCCTTTTCTAGAGTGATCTTATGTCCAAAACAATGCCTTCTTTAACCATGAAATGGGCTCTTTCCCAATTTAGTGCTATATGGTGTCTTCACACCTTTTAAGCATTTTATCTAAATTGGCAAGACATGAGGAAAAAGAATCTCCAAAAACTGAAAAATCGTCCATAAAAACCTCCATCGTTTTTTCTATCATATCATGAAAAATGGCCATCATACAACGTTGGAAAGTTCCGGGAGCATTACATTAATCGAATGCATACGACGGGTTTTTGTTGTACGCGAAAGTTCCGTATGGGCACGTAAAAGTAGTTTTTTCTTGATCTTTAGGTTCAATGGGGATTTGAAAATACCCTGAAAAACCATCTAAGAAACAATAAAACTCGTTACCGGCTAATCGCTCTAACATTTGGTCCATGAATGGTAACGGAAAATGGTCTTTGCAAGTTGCTTCGTTTAACTTTCGATAATCGATACAAACTCTCCATCCCGTGACTAATCTTGTAGGCACCAGCTCATTTTCTTCGTTTGTGACAACGGTCATACCACCTTTTTTAGGAACACAATGGACTGGACTAACCCATGGACTATCCGAAATTGGATAAATCAATCCTGCGTCAAGAAGTTTTTCTACTTCTTTCTTGATGACGTCATGGATTTTAGGGTTAACCCTCCTTTGATGTTGGACTGAAGGTTGGTAATCATCTTCTAAAAGGATTTTGTGTGAGCAAAACTCTGGATCTATGCCTTTGATATCGGAAAGTTTCCAAGCAATTGCTTGTTTTCGATTTTTCAAAACATTAATGAGTAAGGTCTTTTCTTCTTGGCTCAAATCTTTTGAAATTATGACTGGAAGCTTGTTATTTTCCTCTAAGAACGCATACTCGAGATGCGGAGGTAACTCTTTAAGTTCGACTTCGGGAATTTCATCTTTTGGTTCATAAGAAGTAGCATATTCAACTGAAGACTTCTTTGGTTCGACAACTTTGAGATCTTTTTGAATTCCAGGTAAAAAATCTCCTTGGTCTGGTGAAGGTAATGGATCATTGTTGAGAAGTGCCTCGAGAATGAGAATGTCACCCTCGGGATCATAGTACGTAGCATTGAAAACTGGTGAAACTGGTTCATCATCGATTGCTATGAAAGCATCGGCCTCTTCAAAGAGTAGAAAATCACTTTCATCAAACGGAGTAAGTGTTGGAGATGAAGTAGAAACAATCGGATCGAAGTATGGAGATGGATTGTTGTAAGCAACGGAATCGGAAAATCCAAGTACTTCTTGTGAGTATTCTTCACAAGTAACATCGATTAGATCAATCTTCTTCAGATTCGAGTTGTTGTTTGAAATGGAAGGTGCATCTCCACATTTAAGGGTTAACGATTGATCATCATTTCTAAGAGTAATTTCTCCTTCGTAAACATCGATTAAAGCATGAGCCGTCCTAAGAAAGGGTCGCCCGAATATCAATGGTACTCGAGGATCGGCTATAAAATCTAGAACAAATTAAGTCGGCGGGAAAGTAAAACTTCCCTACTTTGACAATATACATTTTTGCTTACACCGGTTGGTTTGGAAAATTTGTACGGTCGGCTAATTCTAATACCATTTTTGTTTCGGTTAGGCCTGAGACTTGAAGCTTTTTCCAAATGGAAAAAGCATGAGATTGATACTAGCACCTAAAATCGGCCAAGGGTAAGTAACTATCGGACTCTGGAAAAATCACAGGAATAGATAATCGAACGGGGGTCACCTAGCTTTTCTGGAAGCTTTTTAAGGACAACCGCACTACAATTTTCATTCAACGGTGTTTTGGTTAACTCAATTAACTTGTCTTTGTTATTAAGCATCTTTTTGAACATTGGAGCAAACTTTGGCATATGAATGAGAGCATCCGCGAAACTTAGCTCAAAGTGAAGATTACGGAAGATTTCCATAAACTTTGAAGCTAGGATATCATCCTTTTCACGAATCTTCTCTTTGTTGAGTCTCGATGGGTAAGGTAAATTAGGTTTGGCTTTGTTGGCAACGAAAGAAGGCTCTTCGATTGGTTCTTTGTCTTTGGTTTGTTCATGAACTAATGGAGGAGGTTGGATATCTTCGGTGCTTGGTAGCTCCGTATCCTTTGTCACCTCTCTTTCCTTTTCCACCACCGGCGGTGGAATTGGAGGTCCATCGTAAGAAATACCACTACGAGTTGTAATTGCCTTGGCTTCATTTCTTGGGTTTGGAATGGTATTGCTTGGTAAAGAACTTGAAGTTGAAGGTTGGTTGCTATGATAACGCTTGAAACCGAGCATCATTTCTGAAATCTTCTTGCTTCTTTTGAGACTCATTGTAAAAACTCTGTTGAAAATAATTTTGAAAATTATCGCCAACTTAATTTGCAATAATTAATTCTTGTTTGCAATCATTAGCCTAGTTAGATAATTTTCAGAATTTCGTTTGATACACATTTGTTGGAGGTTGGTAAGGTGTAAAACGCTTGATTTATTGTGGTTGGTTGGTTTGTGTTGGTATGGTGGTGAGCGTTGATTATAAACTTGGAGTCTTGTGGTTGTTTGCTCGGTTTTGATTAAAGTTTTCCTCCACGTTTGGTTGGGAGAATGATTTAGAATTGGTTCTTGATAAGGTTTGGTTTGGTTGGGACATCTTCGGTTGATTGAAACTCCGCGTATGGTTCATTTGCGTAACTTTGACAATTTTTGAAGGTTGGTTTCTTTGGTGAAAATTCCATAGTGGCTAGCCGATTTGTTTGAAATTGTTGGATATTATCTTGAAAAACAGGGAAAATCGTTTCCACCTCGCGGTCTAACGAGACAATGGTTAAAATTTGTGATTTGATCCACAAGTTGACACATACTTCCTCAACTGCTGTGACGGTTGCAGGTATTAAGTAACAACTAAAAAGCTTTCATTTGATTCATCATTTGGTTCATCTTGATAGTCTTCTTATCCTCGAGAAGAAGCGGCATATTTGTTGCAATTTCGAATAATTATTAGAGGGTGAAGAATTAGTAAGAGGGGCATCCGTAATCAACTCTTGTATCACTTAGCGACGACTTCTGGTGTACCAGTAACGAAATTTTGTCTTGCTATTCGCTCAATATCGGCTGTTAACCTTCTTTGAGGCATTTTGTCAAGAAATTTGCCACTCCTGCATGCAGAATGCTAAGATCATTGATCTCAGGTTGAATTCAAAGAATTGTATAAAAAATGTATTCTCGACAGTTGGTGGAAGTTTTCCGAAAGCCAATGGTTAGGACATTGACGAAGGAGTCTTTAAATGTATCCCATGCTTCATTTAAAGGCATCATCGTTTGGTATTGTGATAAAAGGTACTGATCTATTCAGATAGTAAGTGGTTTTTGAAGGTGGAAAGTATATTGGTTTCATGAATTTTGAAACAAGGTCGTCACCATGTGAGAATTGTCTTGGTGGTTCTTTGTCCTCCTCAACCATCTCGGCTTCACCGTTCTAGGAAAAAGGTGAAAAGAAAAAGCTTACCGAAGTTATCTCGGAAATTATGGATGTCTAAAGTTGAAGTGACCTTATTAGAAAAAATCGAAGATGATTGTGGGGATCTTGTCTACCCGTAAACTTATTACTTTGCACAAGATTGATTAAAGGTTGCTTGAGCTCGAAATTGTTAGCATTAATTGGTGGAATAACTATGCAGCTACTTCATACGCACTCAGATGGGTGCTTGTAACATTTGGGCCGAATTGTTCGATTGCGGGCCATTAGGACACAACGTTTTGTTTAACAATTGGAGTCTAGTCTAAATCGAAAATTTCAACAACCGGAGTTGTGTTGTTGACTGACTGTAAATACTGAGTTTGCAGAAATCGACAATTTCATATGTGCGCATACAGAAAAGGAAAAAATAAATTAAAAAGCAAAACTTTACTCTATTTTTTTTTTTTTTTGGCAATGAATTTTAAAGGTTTACACGAAGAGACATATAAAGTCCAAATAATCATAACTACTTCACGGCTAGCTCTTGAAAGGAATTTTTGATCACGGTGACCGTTACTGGTAGGACACAAAAGGCAAGTGTTAAATCTTTGATTACGATTTGGGAACAATTGCAAGTTCACCGGAAATTGAAATGATAATATCTCAATGGAAGATATTATTTGTTGGTGTTCGGTAACCAACTTGGTTTATTTTATTTATATATTTTTTAGGACAAATTTTTTATGTTTTTGATTTTTCTATTTTTTTTTATCTTTTACTTATACTAAAAAGAAAAGGAAAATATATTTTTTACTTTTTATATTTTATCATTTTTATTACTAATTTTTCTATTTAAAAGATTAAAATTTAAAATTAAAGTTGAAAATTAAAAACTAAAGGTTTGAAAATTAAATGTTTAAAAATAAAGATAAAAATTACTTTTCTATAAAAATGACTTAAGTGATTTTAAAACTAAAATAATATTTTTTTGTATTTTTATTAAACTTTTTCTATTTTTTTATTTGATTTTTGAAAATGAAATATTAAAAACTAAATTCGAAAATTAATTTTTAAAAATATAAAACTTAAACTAAAAATTATATAAAAATATTTTTTATAAAAAGAAATAATGCAGAAAATTAATTTTATTAAAAGCCCTAATTTTTAATGAGTAATTATAAACTAATTTAAGTAATTAAACTAAAAAACCTAATTTATTATTTATAAAAACTATTTTTATTAAGCTAAATGAAATCTGCCAAAACACATGGGTTGAAAGTGACACGAAACAAAGTTGAGGGTAGGCGGCCAAACATTAAAGTTTTATGAAAAACACAAAGTTTGATCTATTGACAGAAATAGTCCCTGGACTTGGGACTAACTAGACTAACAATTAAACTAACGAAGGACTAACTATGTAATTAACTAAGGACTAACTGCGCATTTAACAAGGACTAACTATGCAAATTAAATACTAACAGAAATTATGAAAATAGGCAGAACAGGTCCTGCAACATTGGAAATCTAACAACTAGCATCCTTTTTATATAAAAACAGCTTATTATACTAACTTTTTAAGAAACAACTTTTATAAATCTTAACTCTAACTTATTTGAAATAAGCTGAATAAGCTTATTAGCTTATAAGCTCTAGCAGCTTAGTAATCTACCTCTCAAACTAAATAAACAAAGCAACTTCAAGGCACATGACAAATTTTTACTACTTAATAAAATCTGCTTATTCAAACTATTAGCAAATCCAAACAGCTTATTTAAACTACTATTAAACAGATTACTAGAACAGATAACCAGCAGCTTATTAAGAAAACAGAAAAAAGACAAATGTAAAACAAATTAAACCTAAATAGTGTGTACCTTGGTGTTCCCAGCATGAACAGGAAACAACAATAAGCTGTGTGGGGCTTATGGCTTATTCACATAAGCCCTAGATTCAAACAAACAATCCTACACTAGTCCTATATGCTATCCAATAGCTCTAAACCCTCTTGATACCATAGCAGCCATCCAATTCCAGGAATGGTATCAAGCCTTGATCGAATGAACACAATCAAACTCAAACACAAATATTTTTCAATACGATTTTAAAAAAAAACACAAAGATTTAAATGAAACAATTATTTTATTAAAACTGAAACAAGGATTCTTACAATTCGAAATGAAATTACATAACATGAAATTGAAATTACATTTAAAGAAACTACTAAAAACTGAATCGAAAAAAATTAAACTACTAAAAAAAAAACTAAAAATTTTCTACCCCATAAGCTGGAATGAGGGGTATTTATACCCGAAGCTTCACCTCTTGCCATCTTCTAGATCCTTCTATCCTCTTCATCTTGACCCTTCAATCATTCTCTCTCCTTGATCTTGCATATAGGCCGTGGGATTAAAAAATGTATAAACCGGATCATTGACGTGGCCAAGGAAGTTGGCGGTTAGTTATGTGATTGTAAAACACTCACAACACGTCCACAATCAACCGACAAATCATTTTCATCTCATTTCTTGTCAAAGGGGAGACTGATAGGGCGTTGGGGGTGAAATTGATAGTGAACAAGATGGGTTAAGTTAGGAGGTTGTCTGAGGAGGAGTAGAATTATTGCTACCGACTCCTATGGAGAGTTCTCTATACATTTTAGGAGTATGAGGGATGATTAAGAAAAACACTGGTTTAATTATAAACTAAGGGATTCATGGTGTTCTTACGAGTGTGGTTCATTACTGTCACGTGTGTAAGTTAATCCGAATTGGTGAGAGTGGAGTGACCATATTAAAATGAAGAATATATGGATAGGGTTTCTAACAAAGTTTAACCGGGACAGGGTAGGCGGTTAAGGCGGCGCGTTCGGTCTTAGAGAGTCGGTGTTTAATGGGTAGGACACCGCTCTAACTACGTCTTCTCATGGTGTGATTGGGGGTCCATCGGGTTATTTGATCCCGTGATCTTTGACAACCCCTCGACTTATCTTTACTACATCTCATAGGATACTTTGTTCAAAATCTCGTCTCCCTTGGTTTGGCAAGTCCCACTTACTCAGGTTATACATCAAGATGGTTTAATTGCATATTCAGCCCTTGAACCTGGTAAAGCTCTTTTTCTAGTTATAAATCAAAACTCTCTTCATATAACTTGCAAAAATCAGACCCGCCTGATAGATTTCTATCAAAATCAATGGAGTCTCGGGCTTTGGATTGACTTGTGTTTTAGCTGCAGTTTGATCTGTAGAAAGTGCTGAGGCATGATCTCTCTGGCTTCGGCTTTGATTTCTTTAACTAGTTAAAAGCTTCTTGATCAAAGATCTCATACCGTACCTCGAGTCCGTCTCTTTTCACTATGCCCCCGTTTTTAATTCTGCCCACATGATTTACTTGCGATCATTTGACATTATTCCATACCATCAATCACAACCACATAAAACTTCAAATACAAGCACAATGATCTATCATATACTTGCCATTCTATATGTGAATCACCGTATTGCATGAGTCGAATTGATAATTTGGCGACCCTTATCATACAAAAGAGCGCATAAAAGTTATATAGCTCTAATAAACAAAGTCTGCTTAATAGCAACTATCAGAGACCATATGGCTGAAGTCTTTTTGGTACTATGAGACCAAAACATGAGGCAAAACGAAAAGGATGGTTGAAGAAATCAAAGATTCTGAAGATTCAGAAAGCCCAATGGGCCGCTACATCAACAAGACATCAGTACTTACATTGAAGCCTCTTCCTAAAATTCGATCCTAAAGACAAAGATGCAAAGAAAAGCGTACTTAATGGAAGAAGCTGAGTCAGATGGCTGAGGTTCTATGAGGGAGTCTGAAGGTGAAGCTGCACAAAGGAAAGTTTGTCAGCCTTGCCTAAGGATAAGAAATAGCCAAAAAGTACAAGAGAATTTGGAAGATGCTGAACAGAAGAAGGAGAGGAAAAAGCGTTTAGCGCTACAAAGCGCGACAGAAGAGCACACAAGAGGCTGGCTACCCTAGAATTAGAAGCTGGTAGAGCTCTACAGCTGCAAGGCTTCATTAGGAGACAAAGAGAATACTTTACCAGATTCTGAATGTAGGTAGAGCCAAATTTCTTTATGATACTATTGCTGCAGACAAAAAAGGAGGTTTCTTGCTCAAAAGCTAAAAGCTGCTACAATTAGAAGCAGACCAACCAAATAAGAACTCAGCTAAGAAACCAAATGATCTGGCCAATCTGAAGCATTAGGAGGAAAGAAGGCATGCTGATTGAAAGAAAAAAAGAACTTTGAAGAAATACAAGTTCTGGTATAAAAGGATAAAAGGTCTGATAAAGACTTTATTGCCTATGGTTCTGCTGAGGATGAGAGATAGATTAAGGAGATGAATGAGATTCAAAAGACCCTAAAATGAGAGGTTGTCAATGAGACTCCAGGGGAAGAAGACACAGCAAAGGTACCTGCTAAAAACAAGAAGTGACAGAGCAGGGAAACAAATAAAAGAAATTAGTCTGGGTCATGCGTGAAGAGATTGCTACTAGGAAAAAAGGACCAAAGACCACAGCTTAGACTGAATGATAATTGATGGATTAAACACAAGTAAAATGTCTAATGTGATGTTACCTTTTAGAAAGTACCATAGATAGTGAGATTATGAGAAACAAAAGTCATTATGTTTTCTAAGTTTTCTACAAGGTTTCGTCACCAGAATGGGATTACCTTGTTGTCTATTATAGAGTAAGAATGGGGGCACTTCAGGCATTTAACTATCTAATGCAGGTACTACATATTTTGATAGACAGGATTTGATATCCACTTTATATGATTAAGGTGATGAAGCAGTACTTAAAAATCACACTAGAAGGTATTGAGGTTGAATTCCTTTTGGGAGACTGAAATTAATGATGGAATCCTCAACAATTAAGAAAATGAATCAATAAGGTGATTTTGAAAAATACAACAAAGAAGGCAGCTTTTTGAGATAGAGAACTAGTGAGTATGAACGCATTTGGAGTTATTGCATACTAGATGCTAAGATGAGTCCTGGGGGAGCGGGGGGGGGAGCGGAGGTCGGGAGGGACGGGCGAGAGATGCTAGTTGAACAAGAGAAGGCGTACTCCTCAGTCACTATAAGGAATTTAGTTGCGACAAGGCAAAGAAATTTTTGATATTGGGGATTGTTGAGGTTAAAGAGGAAAGTACTCAGCTGGCACTACCTTTGGAGAGTAACGATTCACTTAAGCAATAGCTTCAATGAAGATTCACATCTCTTTATGTGACATGGAAGAGGAGAAGGTATAATTGGGTAGTTGGACTAACCAACTACACACAACAAATGGTCTTCGTAATGTCCTCCAATGTCTAACCGCGTAACATCAAGAATAGACTAGTCAAAGTAAAAACGCGTTCTGGTACAGACTACTCAAATGCCTGTTTATGGTGGTAAAGACTTCTCAAATCCGTTTATGGTTGACAATTTACCAAAAATTGTATGGTTCTCAACTCACCTTGCTTCACAGTTAAGAGTTGGCTAGTCCAGGATCAAACAGTTCCTGGTAAAGACTAATCAAATCTGTTGATAGCTGATAGTTTGCTAAAAACTATATGGTTATCAGTGCACCATGTTATGGCAATGAAGCATTGACTAGTCCAAAAGCAAACGGCTTTTGGTAAAGACAAATCAAATCCGTTGATAGTTGATAGTTTACTCAAAACTATAAGGTTATCAATTCACCTTGTTGTTTACAATGAAGAATTGGCTATCCCAGAGCAAACGGCTACTGGTAAAGGAATATCAAATCCGTTAATGGCTGGTAGTTTGCCAAAAACTACAAAGCCAACTTAGTTGGATGTTGCTGTGTTGCTGAGAAGATATGTTGCTGATAAAAATGGATAGCTGAAGATGTCAAAATTATCAAAGATCAGATCAAGATTTGACAGAGTGTTTGGATACATCCTCCTGGTCTACAAGATGTTTACACTAAAGAAACATGAAGTTAAACAAGTTCAACAATCATGTTTAGGGGAGGATTGTTGGGAATTATGCATTCCTGACTTAGTACCGTTAGTTATATTAGTTAGTACCGCTAGTTGTAATTTGTACTGACAGTACAAAATGTTAGTACTGATCAGATAGTTAGTACCGTTAGTATAAAATAGTTAGTACCGTTTATGAGATATGCATGAGATATCTTAGGAAAGGATATGCATGATCTTTATACGCGTTTTGTAAAGCCTATTAGGGTTTCCTTAGTCTATAAAAGGAACCCTAGGCATAGTTAGTAGATATAGTTCTACACAGATCAATAGAGATCGATTAGCAATCATAGTCTTTGTAATCTGTAACCTAGACGGATTCAAGTGATAATATAAAGTTCTTTTGTGATTTTTAATATTGTTCTTCTTAGCATTATTGATTAGTTTCTGCATAATCAATAGTGTTCAAATCAGTGTTTCATTATTGTTGCTTTAGAATTATCTAAGGGAACAAACCCTTTACAAGCTAAAGGTTAAGATCTATTCAGTAAACGATCCAACAACACAGAGAAAGACGTGTAGTGTAGGAGTAGTGTAGTGTAGTAGTAGCTTATTAGTCGCTTATTTTGTAATTTTAGCTTATTGTTTGTTCTTTAATGTAATTTCTTTTTTCAACAGCTTGTAAACTCTTTTAAGATTAATAAAATTCAGTTTCATTTAAAATTTGCCTTAAATTCTATTTTAATTTTAAGCAAGTATGGTTTAAATGTGTTTGGAATTCACTAATAAACTCAAATAAGCTCATTACCTTTTAAGCTTCTGCTTATTCATTTAGGCTTCGCTAATATCTTAACTGAATAAGTCTCTCATTTAAACATCCTCAAAACCTACCTTAAGCTATTGTTAAGGATGATAAGCCAGATTTGGATAGGCTTATGGACATTACCAGCTTATTTTTAACAAGCTAAAGCTTGTAGATAAGCTCTAAATGAGCAGTTTAGATCCCTGTTAAGCTGGGATCAAGGTACACTTACTTTTCCTCCTTTGTAAGCTCAATTACTTTTTCTGATCAAAACCGCTTAGTTATTAATCTAAACTGCTTATTAATCTTAGCTTATTAATTAATGCTTAATTTCCTCAAGTTTTTGCTTAATAGACTTTAATATACCTAGGAATTAATCTGTTTTCTAATTTCAAGGCTAATTAAAATATGTTTGAGTTTAAAAATTCATTTTAAGAAATTTAAAGGGGTGTTTGGCATAAGCAGTCTTAACAGAAGTTGAGACTGCTTGGGTCATTTTTAGGGATTGAGTTAGTTTCCTTAAGCTTTAATTAAGTCTTAAGGATAGTATTAATAAGTTTTAGATTAATATTTGTTTAGTTTAGAGTTTGTTTTAACAAATTTCAAAATCTGATAGTTCTTTTGGCCTTCAAACTGCTTATTTGATTATTTTCTTAATGATGCATTTGAGGTATGGTTTGTATGTTCATAATTACCTTACCTTTGATCTATTAGATTTTCTACTCTAGTTATAAAGGACTTAAGTATGCCACTAGTACTCATCTTGAGTAGTTGAAAGAAAACCCAACTAAACTACTGTAATCAGCTGTGGACAACTAGGCAATACATCGTTTTTATTAAGCTTTTTACAATGTGGACAAACAAATCATGTGTAAAATTTGTAAAGGTGGCGCTGATTGAACCTCTACTGTTTGTGGACCTTACAAGAAGCTCTATGTTGCTTTCCATTTGACAGCAACCACAGGTTTGATGAATTTCCAAAAAGTTTTAAAAGGTAAAAGATACATCCTATAAGATTTCCCTTAAACTAGTTTATCATAGTATTTGAAATTTATGTGTCAAAGCTCCTTATGCCAAAAATTCAAGGATTATTAGGGATGGGCTTTTGTTAAAAGAGACAAGTTAGACCTCCTTTAGTATGAAAATATTCTTTAAATCAACACTATGCATATTGTTTTTCTTAGGGAACTTTATGTTAAACATGCTTTCATCAGTTACTTAATATTTTAGAGATAAAACAATTACATTTAGTGTCACTAAGAAAACACTTATTCTTTTTGTCACACATTTGTGAGACACTAAAGAGGTTAAACTTTAACTCTTTTACAATACACATGTCTTTAAAATCTAAATCTACCACGTTTTGATTGTACCTCTGCTTGTGATTTTCCCTCCTTTGGGGTTACATCCAAAGGCAACATATCATCCATCAATTCTTTTCCATAGTCTGTAGATTAGGAATGCTCCTTGTCATTGTGCACTTGAAGCATCCACTATCAATCACTGCTTGATCCTGTAAATCCATTTGTGGATTGCCCTGCATATTAGATAAGAAAATTAGTTTCTTTTGGGAACCTAAGCCATCACTAACTTAGATCTGCCTTGTGCATCAACATAATCAAACTTTTTCAGGGTGATTGATGCACTGTTGTGTTTAGAAATATGGTCTAAAACTTTAGTCTTTGGTTTCCAAACCCAAGAAGCTAAGGCCTTAACAACATTAACATTATTTCCCTTAACATCATTAACTATTGCTTTTGGCCTAGCAGCATTAACTACTTCTTTTGGCCTAGCAGTATTAATTTTTTATCCTTAACAGTATTAACCCACTGATTAAAATTACTGTTTATAAATGCTGTATTCTTATGAATGGGACGCTTAACAGTTGAATGTGCTGATTTGGAAAGATTTGTCATTAGTCTAGCACTATTCACTGTTATTTTTTGGTGAGCAGTACTAACTTGTCTGGCAGTATTAAGTGATACTAGGCCAGGCTTCATTTGTACTGCTCTTGGAACTATGTTCTTTTTAGGGCAGGGGTGAGTCTTTTTAGAAAAAGTTTGATGATTCATCCTTTTAGCATTGTTCCAAATAGGTTTTATATTTTGAAACTGTTTTTGATTCACATTTTTACAATCTACCTGCAAGTGATCAAAACTTCCACATACATAACAGGCTTTTTTAAACATCTTAAAGTTACTTCCTAGTCTCTGAGACATCATATTATTCTAGTTTCTTTGATTGCCTCTAGGAATGTGAGTGTTTTGTCTATTGTGCTCAACTTGTTTAGCAGTTTTCCTAGTAGTTTTGTTTGTTTGTTTAGTTTTAACAAAGTCTATCTTAACAAAACTAGGCTTAGCTGTTTTATTTTCAATCTTAGTTTGAGACACATTTTCTTCCTTACTATCTGACACCCAATCCTTAATAATTTGAGCACCATTATTCTTCCTAACTGCTTTAGGCTTTGCTTAACTAGCCTTAGCTTCAATGTTCTAAACTACAGGCTTAGTAACTATAGGCTCACTTATAAACTCTTCTAAACTAGAGAATTACAGATTAGGTTTTGGAGGCATAAAGTTTCCTATATAGGGAGGTGGAACAACATTATACCCTAAACCTGTTTTGCACTTAACAACTATCTGACAGTCTATTAGTTTGCTTAAGTTTTTAGATGAATTCTCAAAATTTTCTACTATTAACTGAATTGCATCTTTTTATTTTTAAGCCAGTTCCAACTTCCTTCTAAGCTCTGTAATGGCTACTTCTCTTAAATGAATCTTATGTTTTAAGACCTTGTTATCTTCCTCATAAACAAACTTATTTTTTTTATAAACTAGAATTCTTGCTTCTACAAACTCTAAACCTGTTTTATAAGCAATAACATTTAACTTAGATGTCCTTAAGTCTTTTAACAGTTGTTCATTTTGTTCTTTAATATTTTTAACATTTTCCAAACAAGATGATGAATAGTTTAAATCAGTAGATACCTCAGAGTTAGAACTTGTAGAAGAGTAAGCCATGAGTGCAAAGTTAGTTGGACCTTCTTTTGATTGATCACTCCAATCATAACCAGAACCATCACAAGACACCAAAGCATTAAAAGTAGTTGTCTCTACTGGCACAACCCTTCTTGTATTCTCCTTATTCCTGTTTTCTTGGTTCCTTAGAGCCCTACACTCCCTTGTAAAGTGTCCCCTTTTGTGGCAGTTGTAACACTCCACTTTGGACTTATCAAACCCAATGGTCTCATTACCATTAACACTAAGCATTCTTCCAATGTTCTTTAAGAATCTTCTTGCCCTCATTGTTAGCATAGACATCTGCCACCTTAAATCCATCTCTTCTAAATCATGAGGATTAATTTGTTGCAAGTCCTCATTGTCAAGTTGTGGACTGTTTGGTTGACTTGCAAAGAAAGCACAGATAACAACATCACTCAAGTTATCAATTGTTGTTGAGTTAACAGCAGTAGCTTGAGTGCTAGCAGTTGTTGCACCATGAGCAGTATTAACTGATCTATTTGTACTGTTGGTGTTGTTTGAGGACACAAAGGCTACGTTTTGTGTGTTTGTGCTTAAGCTTGATGTTCCTTTGACCTCTGGTTCATAGATCTTTAGGTTGTTGTAAAGATCATCCAAGCTTAATGTATCTATCTTAGGCTTGTTCCTCCACATAATAGTATGTGTGTTCCATTCTGGTGACAGTCTTCTTAAGAACTTCTTATTCACATCTTCATGTGATATACGTTCACCATGAATCTCCAACTGACTTATAAGCTTTTAAAGCCTATCAAATGTTTGATCTAACACCTCTGAGCTAGATGTAGTAAAATTTTCATACGGTTGCTTTAGAAGATTCCTCTGAGTCTTTTTAGTAGCAGCATTCTGTCCAAACCTCTTCTCAACAGCCTGCAGCAATGATTTGGCATCTTTGATGGAGTTAAACTTCAATTGATGTTCATTAGGGATGCTCATCTATAAAGTGCTTCTTGCCTTCAACTCTAACCTCCTTTGTGGCATTTCTTCAGCAGTTGTAGGAGCAATTGTAGTCTCAACACCTTCAACAACTTTTGTTATTGGAGGTGCATTACCATTCTCTATGACTTCCCATAGAGAATAATCAATCGTCTGGATGTACAGTTCCATCCTCATCTCCAAAGGCTCATACTCACTGGTTTTGAGCATAGGCACTTTTTGATGCATCCACCAAATGTACGGGAGTCTTGATCCATGTCTTTCTGATATGATAATTATATATGTGTGTATCAAAGTTTCCCTCAAAGCACCAAGCTATGATACCACTTGTTGATCCCAGTTAACTTCTAATGATCGAATTCCTTAAGCTTGTATAAGGATTAGTTATGCTAGATAAATCTAACACAACTTAGTTAAGAAACTTTATTTGATAATACTAAAGATTATGCGGAATTTAATATTTAATATAAGAAAAATTCTTCAATGAAACAAGTAACACAAAAAGAATATAATTATTTTTTTTTTTTCCAACAATTAAAAGCTCCAATATTATTATTATTATTATTACAAATAATACAAATACACTCCTAGTATTAGGGTTACAAAACCTTGAAGCTATAACGATATCAAAACAAAAGATTTCTAGATTGTGATTTTTGTGATATCGAACTCTATACCCTAGGACCTCCTTTTATACAACAAGGAGTCCTAGTCGATTTACAATATATTACTAAAACATAGAATATTCACTATGATATATTCTATAAATAACAATCCTTATCTCATAAGTAATCTTGATCTTCAAGTAATCTTTATCTTTCAGCAGTTGTAATCTTTCAGCAGTTGTAACTTTCAGCAGTTGTAACTTTGTACCAGCAGCATTAACTCTTAACAAGTAGTAGTAACGTATACACCAGCAGAATTAACTGTGTACAAGCAGTAGTAACTACTTAGAATATTTTCTTCAATCTTCACCAGCAGTATTAACTTTACTCTAGCAGTACTAACATATACTAGCAGTACTAATATACACTAGCAGTACTAAGTTACACTAGCAGTACTAAGTTACACTAGTAGTAGTAACTATGAACTAGCAGTACTAACTACTTAGCATATTTTTTATTAAACTTAATGAACAACACTAAGTATTACTTAGCAGCAGTAACACAAACCTTAGCAGCAGTAACTCCAAGATCATCAAGAAGTCGAGACGCGTCGTATTTTCTACGATGCTTAAAACGCTTAACGGTCGCGCGGTCAAACGTTGACTCGCGAATCGGTTAAAAATAAAATTATGAAATTTTCTCCAAATCATTCGTAATAAAATATGAAAATAATTATCCATGACAATAAAAATTTTAAATGTCGACGTTCAATCTTAGAAACTTATAAAATAATAATTATGACGTCGAATCCGCGATCGTCATACGCGTCAAAAAACTCAGGTTACAAATTTTTACATCCAACGGGACTGACTTATATTATATTACTCGACTCAATTTTATCAAATCAGTTTTTGGCGCCGCTGCCGGGGAGAGGTGTACGATCTACACGGCGTGTTTGAAGTTAGTGCCTTGAAGATCCTTTCTTTTGAAAGTTTATTTTCGTACCTTTAAAAATAAAAATTTATAAAAAATTTCTATTTTCCTTTATCTTTATAAAAATCCAAAAATATTTTCCATTTTTATTTTCTTTTCTTTTATATAAATATTAAAAATATCCAAAAATATTTTCTTTCTTATTATATATTATATTAAATATACTAAAAATAATTTTCTTTTATTATCTTTATAAAAAACCCAAAAATATTTTCTACTTTATTTTTATTTTAGTGCATGAGCACTCGTTCTTCTTCTTCTAATCTCGCTCCTCCGTCTTCTGATCCCGAGAGCATTATCCGAAATCTTCGAAGAAATCTTAGTGATCCTTCTCTTTTACTTGATTTTGAAGAAATCAATATGAATCCTAAAAATGTTCAAGGACCGCCTCCTGCGGGTCCTCCTCCTCAAAATCATAATGGTCCATCGGGACTTAATCTTCAAATGCCAGCTCCCGATCTCCGAACAATGGAGGAGCTGTGCCAACCAACGATGAATGGACGGGGCGGACCGATCGCTCCCGTGAACATTCAAGCTACCGACTTCGGACTAAAGAATCATATGATTCAACAAGTGCAAAATAGTTGCCAATTTCATGGATTACCGGGTGATGATGCAAATAAGCATCTTAATAAATTCTTAACTATCACCCAGAGTATGAAGCAAAACGGGGTCACCGATGACGCCCTTCACTTATACCTCTTTCCTTATTCTTTGACACATCATGCCACCGCGTGGTTTGATCGTCTTCCAAATAATTCTATCTATACTTTCCAGGAGATGGCTTTGAAATTTCTTTCTAAATACTTTCCTCCTTCTATGGTTATGAAACTAAGGAATGATATCAGTAACTTCCGACAGCTTCCAGATGAATCTTTAACTTTGAGACATGGTGATACGATCAATGCTGCAGCTAGGGGGACCTTTATGAAAAGGTAACCCAAAGAGTGTTATGATCTTATCGAGAATATGACCGCCCACCACAATGATTGGGATACCTCAGCTCAAAGGGCTGAGTTATCTAGCTCTATCACTTCTTCCCCTGAGATAGCATCTCTCACGAATATGACCACCCACCACAATTACTGGGATACCTCAGCTCAGAGGGGCGAGTCATCTAGTTCTACCACTTCTTCTTCTGAGATAGCAGCTCTGACTCAGCAGATGGCCAAAATGAGAAATGATATGCTACAAATGTACCGTTTAAATCAGCAAGTTAATTCTGTGACTCTTAGCTGTGAGAGTTGTGGTGGTCCACATTCTTATTATGAGTGTCAAGCCGTCGGTGGCCACACTCAGGATGTTTATTCTACTACGGGGAACTATAATTCAGGTGGTAATGTTTACCAACCTCCAAGAAACCGTAATCTTCTTAGTTATCGTTCTAATAATTTTCTTGGACCACCAGGTTTTAACCCACCAAATAATCAAAATCATTGTAATAATCAAAATTTTCAAAACAATCAAACCAGAAATAACCAGAACCAGAATCAGAACCAAAATAGATTCAATCAAGGTCAAGGTTTTAATCAGAACAGGAATCAAAATTTTAACCAAGGTAATAATTATAATCAAAATCAAAATTATAATCAAAACCAAGGTCAAAATTTCTATCAGAACCAAGCTCCGAATCAATCCTCTACAGAGGATTTGTTGAGACAGTTATTGATCCAAAACCAAAACCTTAAAAGAGACCAAGATGCCACAAATCAATTGGTTCAAAATCAAATAAGTCAATTGACTAAGCTCTTCAGGAGAGACCTCAAGGTGTGCTTCCTAGCAACACCATTCCCAACCCTCGGGAAGATATCAAAGTTATTACCACACTGAGTGGTATGACTTTTGTTGAACCCAAAGTTTCATCTCCTCCTCCTTCTTCTTCTAAGGAGGTGGAACGAGACCACAAGACGATCACGGACCAGGTACTTACCAAAAGTACCACAATAGTCCCACCTACGGTTGTCCAGCCGTCTCCCGCTTCTAGACCTTTTGAGCTTCCTCCTTTTCCTGCTTCTTCTTATGTGATTCCTGAGCAATATCCTCATCAACCTCGAATTCCTTATCCTTCGAGGTTGAACAAGGAGAAGCTTCAGGACAAATCTGATATATAAATTCATAGTTTCTTGCAAATGTGAGAAACTTCATTTCAACATCAGTTTTCCTGAAGCTTTAGCTTATATGCTGAAGTATGCCAAATTGGTAAAAGATCTCCTTACCAACAAGGAGAAACTTCTTGAACTGTTTAATACTCCATTGAATGAGAATTGCTCAGCTGTCCTCCTAAAAAAGCTTCCCGAGAAACTTGGGGACACTGGGAAATTTCTCATTCCTTGTGAGTTTCAAGAGCTTGAGTCTTGCATGGCCCTAGCCGATCTAGGAGCTAGCATTAACTTAATGCCTCTATTTGTCTGGAAGAAATTAATACTTCCTGAACTTACTCCCACTCGCATGACCCTTGAGTTAGCTACCCGTACGGTTGCTTATCCAACCGGTATAGCTGAGGATGTCTTCGTACAAGTGGGAAAGTTCACGTTCCTTGCTGACTTTGTTGTAGTCGACTATGACGTCGATCCTTGAGTTCCCCTTATCTTAGGTAGACCCTTCTTGAGGACGGCCCATGCTCTAGTCGACATACACGAAGAAGAGTTAACTCTTCGAGTCGGTGATGAGAAATTGGTCTTCAACGTTGAAAGCACTTCAAAATATTCTTGAAAGCATGGTGATGAATCAATCTATATGATTGATATCCTTGATACTACATGCGAGGATCATTTCCATGAAGTGCTAAATGTTCACAAATTAATTAATCCCTTGAGTGGCAGTCTCTCTCCCCTTCTTTCACTCCCTTCGGGGATAGTGACTTTATTTTGGAGGAGACCAACTCATTTCTTTCTCTAGATGATTCAATACCACCAGGTATTAATAATGGCATCTATGACTCGGACTGAGATATTATTTTTCTAGAAGAATTACTTAATGATGATCCTACACCCGATCTCCCTCCTCCTCTTCCTGTGTTTAAGGTTAATGAAACTGAAAAGATTAAATCTTCCATTGAAGATCCTACTGATCTTGAGCTCAAGGACTTACCTCCTCATCTCGAGCATGCATTTTTTTAAGGGAACTACAAAGTTACCTGTCATTATTGCTAAAGACTTAAGAGAGGAGGAAAAGGAATAGCTTCTAAAGGTTTTAAAGTCACATAAACGGGCGATAGCTAGGAAAATATCTGATATTCGGGGCATTGATCCTAATTTTTACACCCATAAGATATTAATGAAAGATGACTTTAAACCGGCTGTTCAGCACTAGAGGAGGGTAAATCCTAAAATTCATGAAGTAACAAAGTAGAAGTTATCAAACTTCTTGATGCTGGATTGATTTACCCTATCTCGGATAGTCATTGGGTGAGCCCGATTCACGTCATACCCAAAAAGGGGGTATGACGGTGATTACTAATGAAGATAATGAGTTGATTCCTACAAGATTGGTCACGGGTTGGGGCATTTGTATTGACTACCAAAAGTTAAACGACGTCACCCGTAAAGACCACTTTCCTCTCCCTTTCATGGATCAGATGTTAGAACGTTTAGCAGGAAAAGAATTCTATTGTTTCGTAGATGGTTTTTCTAGATACTTTTATATTCCTATTGATCCCCAAGACCAGGAGAAAACCACCTTCACCTGCCCTTATGGAACATTTGCTTACCGAATGATGCCTTTCGGTCTTTGAAATGCTCTTGGGACTTTCCAAAGGTGTATGGTGGCTATTTTCCATGATATGATTAAGAAACCCATAGAAGTTTTCATGGATGACTTTTCGGTCTTTGGGGATTCAGTCTCCTGTTGCCTCTCCCATTTAGATATGATGCTAAAATGGTGCGAAGACACCAATCTAGTTCTAAATTGGGAGAAGTGCCATTTCATGGTCAAAGATAGCATTGTCCTCGGCCATAAGATCTTTAAAAGTGGTATTAAAGTAGATCGAGCTAAAGTGGATGTGATTTCAAAACTACCTCCTCCTACTATGGTTAAAGGAATTAGGAGCTTCTTGGGTCACGACGACTTTTATAGGAGATTTATCAAAGATTTCCCCAAAATAGCTCGGCCAATGACCCACCTGTTGGAAAAAGACACTCCCTTCTTCTTCTCTTCTGAGTGTCAATCTTCTTTTGAAATTCTTAAAAAGAAGTTAACTGAAGCTCCTATCCTTGTGTCCCCAGACTGGGACTTACCGTTTGAGATTATGTGTGATGCTAGCGATTTTGCTGTTGGAGCTGTTTTAGGATAAAGAAAGGAAAAACATTTTTAGCCTATACACTATGCTAGTAAGACCTTATCGGATGCTTAGACACATTACACCACTACATAAAAGAGCTATTAGCTGTGGTGTATGCGTTTGAGAAATTCCAGTCTTACCTTGTCTTATCCAAGACAATAGTGTATACGGATCACTCGGCTTTAAAGTATTTATTTTCTAAGCAAGACGCTAAGCTGAGGTTGCTCTGATGGATTCTCTTGCTCCAAGAATTTGATATATAAATTCGAGATAAAAAGGAGCAGAGAATCTAGCGGTTGATCATTTAAGTAGAGTAGAAAATCCTCATCGAAGGGATCTCATTGGAATGGAAATGAATGACAATTTTCCACATGAGTCCTTAAATATGATTTCTCTTAATCATGATTATGAACCCTTGTGGTTTGTCGATATTGCAAACTACCTAGTGGGTAATGTGCTTGTTAGAGGGATGTAATCCCAGCAGAAATAAATATTATTTAAGGATGTTCGACATTATTTCTGGGATGACCCCTATCTCTTTAGGATTTGTGCCGATCAGATTAATAGGCGGTGTGTGGACAGGAAGGAATCTATGGATATTCTTGAAGCTTGCCACCATGGTCCCACCGGGGGACATCTTGGCCCGAACTACACCGCCAAGCAAGTTTTTGACTCTAGTTTCTTCTGGCCCACCATATATCGCGATGCCCATGACATGCTCACACATTGTGATGCATGTCTGTTGGGAATTAAACTCATACACTTAGTACTGTCAAACCAAAGACTTAGTACTGCTCAAGATTACAACTGCCAGTACTAACTAGTTAGTACTGCTATAAGAAAGTTAGTACTACCAGTACTAACTTAACACTGCTGAAGCAGTTAAGACTGCTGCATGAAGACTTAAGACAGCTCAAGAGATAAAGACGTGTGAAGAGATATGTATTGACTTATTCTGTGTATATTCTATTTAGTTAGAAAGATATGCATATAAGATTAGAATTATAGAAGATTTGTAGTTATCTTGTAAAGGACTCCTTGGTGTATAAAAGGAGATCTTAGGTTATGATGTTAGATGTGAATTCATAGAGTTGCATGCACAATAGTAATAGCTTCAAGGTTGTAAACCCTAGTACTAGATAGAGTACTCGTATTATTCATCATAATAATATTAAAGCTTTTTGGTTATATCATTATTCATTCAAGTTTATTGTTTCATTAATATTTCTTCTAAATATTAAAGAGTAGATTCCACATACTCTTTAGTATTCACAAAGTTTCTACCATTATTGTTTTGAATTTATTCAAAGTAACATAATCTTTACAAGCTAAAGAATAGATCCTGAGTTGGGATCAGCATATATGATTTCGAGAATGGTCCCATAAAGTCGATACCCCATATGTCAAAGATTTCACATACTTGGATGTTATTTAAAGGCATCTCATTGCGTTTTGATATATTTCCTTTTTTTTGACATGTTTCACATAAGCGGACTTGAGTATGAGCTTCTTTCATGATTGTTAGCCAGTAAAATCTTGAATCAAGGACCTTTTTAGCAGTTATGTTAGGTCCATAATGTCTACCGGTTGGTCCATGGTGACATTGATCTAAGATGGTTTGAGTTTTT